>VRLP01001216.1:0-142604 GCA_009660295.1 Lophius piscatorius
CATACATACATACATACATACATACATACATACATACATACATACATACATACATACATACATACATACATACATACATACATACATACATACATACATACATCTACTGCAGACTCAGTTACAGGAGTCAAATATATTAGTTTGTAAGTGGCTTAAAGAATGAAGTAAGGTGAGGGACACAGAATAAGGCCCACCCACAACTCAACAATTAATGGCCACACTTGACTTAAGTTTGATGTTTGCAAACTTTGAGCATAATGACTAATAACTAAACTGGGTAATGCAGGCTCTATTTGGTAGGCAACGGTGAGACCTACCAAATGTGGTCTTTTCATTTGGTGCGTTTGGTGTTTGTAATACTGTACCTCTATTCCCAACGTCTTGCTTGCCAAGACACATATTTTCTATATCTGCTATTAAACATTGTTGAAATGTTGAACCCACCATGTTCTACAATGACCATGGGGGATATAACATTTGTGATGAAATCTGCAATGACATCTGTTATGTCTTTCATCTTCATGAATCCGTTGCATATTGGGTTGCATTTGTAAAAGTTCTTGTTAGCAACAGCTGCACTGCTGGAGCAATTGAGCACACTCCTTTTTTGAGACGTGTGGGGATTTGGGGCAGTCTTATTCAAATCATTATGGAGTAATTGCCTAGCCTTAGTAAAAAATGTCCACTGGCAGTGAAATCGCTACCAGGACAACAACTTTGTCCTCACCTTCAGTCCCAAGGAAGAGGAGAACGGCAATCCAGTAAATCCAGAAGAGCATGAGGCAGATGAAGGTCCAGAGTGGCAGTAGGACCAGCAGGGGAATTTTACTGAAGACCTTACCAGCCACTTGGAACAGGGAAATGGTGAGAGCCACACGCTTCCTCATAAAGAACATTATAATCAGGAGCACGACCTGGAGAGTTAGACAGACTAGTGAAACACTGAAATCAGTGAATGAGCAAAATACCCATGGCGTTATAATTTAATAGCTTTTAGTTACTTTATTAAATATATTTAAAAAGTCACATTATACCTTCTAGTGAGATAAAATCTGATCTATCAACAAACGCTTGTGAACATTCAGGGTCATTGCACAGACATACCGTGAAAATTGTAGCACCAATCGCATACACAAGCAGGGCCTTGACATTGTCTGCAGCCACTTCCTTCCCAAACACAGATAAACTGTCATTATTTAGGGCATTCCTGTGGTCCGCATAAAGCCACCAGAGAATACCTGTCCCACCTGCAAAGGACAGAGAAGAAGAGAGCTCAAATACAATCTGAAGGCACAGTAATCCCATGCTATATTGTTATTATCGGCATTTAAATGGGAGCGACAATTAATCAGAGTATATAATAAAATACTCAATTAATTATTTGAGTGGCCGTTTGTCTCTTTTGAAAGTTACCTATAGAGCCAATGATGGTCAGAACTGTGAGAATCCAGACCAGGACTTTAGTCATAAAACGAAGGAGACACATCAAGAATGCGGACAGAACTGAAGAGAGAAACACAGTGGCCCATATGAATATTCAAGACATTGCAGAGGATTGCATTGAAGAGGAAAAAGTTACATCTAGCTGCAATAACTGGTGATTTTACATAACATTGTCTTCTGAAAACAAGTAGCGATTAAAGCCCACATCGTGAACTTAGTAAAGCTGTAGATAATGTACGCAGTATTTAAAATAAACGTATCAGAACCACAGATCAAAAACTATGAGATAATTGAATAAGTAGGATCTTCATTTGCTGAGAAGACTTTTACATTTATGCCTCTGGACAAACCTTCAGTAGAAGAGTGTGTGTAACCGCTCAGACATTTCCTGTTATTTTAATGTCAAAAATAGCTTCCTCTTCCAAAAGTTGCCTTCCTACTGAAGGCTGTAGAGCAACTCATGTTATGAAGGGGGACCAACAGAATATTCCGAAGGAAGCTCCCCCCTTCCAAAAAAAAAAAAAAATAATATTACGAGTGAGATGTAAGCATGTGTTGTACCTAAAGACCCCAAACAAAGGGCCATGATAATCTCCTTGCTGGCTATCAGCCCCGCGACGACACGGCGCAGAACGGTGTTGTCATTAACAAATGTGACAAACGCCTGAGCAAATTCAGCATAGCAACCAACATCCACAGGAATACAGCGGTGCAACACTGGGACAGATTTACTGCAAAAATGAAACAGATAGAGAGCAGGTGGTCATCTATTTTCAAAGGGCAGTCCTGGAAGCGGATAACTTTAGACTGGCATCTACAATGGATCTGTTATTTATTTGGTCCTCTTTGTTCATGGAACATGTTTGATTAGGTTAACCTACACTGTTTTCAGGGTTTCTGCAAGTTTCATCCAAAGTTTCAAGATGCTAATCATAATTTGAAGATGTGTTGTGACATTTTTAAGACCAGATTTAATGTAATTTCTTGTTGATATCGGCAAAAAAGTATAATAATAACTTTATTGATAGATCAACTTTAAAAACAGAGTTTACAAAGTGATTCAACCACAAAGCAAAGGCAGTCAAATATAATATGCAGGCAGAGGCTCAAAGAACAGTGGACAGTGACAATAAAAGACAACAGTAAAAAGCAACAAGAAAAATGTATTTAAATATTAAATTGAAAGATGATAAAAAGTCAGTAAGAGACTTATAAAATACACAAAAAATGAAACTAAAAATAAAATAGGACAACATGATGTAAAAACAAGTCTCTAGGTTTTATAAAGTCACTTAAAAGAAGTCCCTGATTCCGAAGGTGCAACATAAAGGAATATTGGGGTCAAGTTAACTTCCAAATTAAAATAGATCCTTAATAAAAGTTGTCAAAAAAACTTTTTTTTGCAGGAAAAAATATGAAGCACTAAAGCAAAAACTGGTTTTGGTTTGATTTCTGGTTTTTAAGCATTTCTGAGTGATTTTATGCACAATGCTACTCTGTAAATCCTTCTTCCTCCTTATGTCAAAGAGGTGAATAGGATACTTTGACCTGGTTGACGGGTCGGACGTTCATAAGGTAGAAGAACATTAGTAAGCCTCTTGACTCATGTCTTTCTCTGACCACTGTGTGTTCCGGCATGTTGCCCATCTCCACTTCATTATTGACGGAAAAAGCTGAAGTCTGTCAGTTTCACAAAGGGAGTAGTTCTTAAACAAAGGGCCAAATTCCTGGATAGAGCTTTCTTACATAACGAATGCAACATTATATTTAAGACCTCATGTGAAATATCTTAATGTTTTTCATGGCCTCAAATTTTTGACATCTTAAGACATTTTAAGAGACTACTGGAACCCTGCTATTCTATCCATAGGAGGCTGACTAGCCATAGCCTAATTAGTTGGGCCCTTTCACAAAAAAGACATTCAAAACAGCAAAACCAGAGCTGGCACGAATGAAGTCTAATCAAGAGATATATAGCTTGTCTAATTATAAGCTGATAATTACCTAAAACCTAAATACTTGGATTGATTACCTTGGTGGAACAGGGAGTTTGGGACATTTAGTGGATCTCTCAGAATGGCTTGTGTATCGCGTTGGAGAAATATCATAGGAGCAGAGATGAGAGCCTATGAACAGATAAAAATATTACATTCAATTATTTAAAACAAGTTTTGATGCAATTCATATGGCATTCATTGCAAGAAGAAAAACAACAAGAAGAAAAACAACATAACCTTGTGTATGTTAAGTGATGTTAATGTGGAATTTCTTGTTCCACAGTAATTGATTCCCCTAAGAAATCCTGCGATTAAAAGTTAATGGAAGCATATTTCCAGTCCTATTTTATATTTTCAGATTCACCTGTTTGAGCAGGAACTGTGAGGTGGTGAATGATGATTTCCTGTTTATTGGGGAATCAATATGAGGTGACACAGGCCTTACTATTTTGAAATTCTTTACAATGGGACAGGCCAGAGAACACAGAAACAATGTTGCAGAGCTGCACAAATCTGGCAGTGAATAAGAGAAAATCTTTCAACTGTTCAAGATCCCAGTTCCAACAGTTAGAACAAGTTTAAAGAGCCGAGAGATGTTAAAAATCAGCCTGAAAGAGGATGGGTTTGCAAATTGACCCCACACTGTTAGGTGGATGGTTTGACTCGTCGAAGATTCCAAGGATTCAAAAAGAGAATTTCAGAGATCAGTTAAATCTTAAAGTCAAAGAGTCTCCGTAACCCTCAGATGATACCTATACCAACACAAACTGTTTGGGAAGGTAGCAAGAAGAAATGTTCATTGCAAAGTGCAAGAAGGTAATTAATTACAAGTCCAGAAAAGCACCTCATACCCACTGTGAAGTATGGCGGCTGAATCTCAGATATGGGCATGTTTTCCTTCCAAAAGATTTGGACTTCTTATTAGAAATTCATGGTACCATGGACTCCATCAAATACCAGCGTATACTGTATATTATTGGATGAAAAGCTAAGAGCCCCTGCCAGGAAACCTAAAACGGTTGAACCTTACATTTGCACACCTCAAAATAATCCCAGGGATGGTTCGGATCACTAAATAAAGGTTTTCCCATGGCCATCCCACTCACCTGACCTAAACTCTGCAGAGCATTTGTGGGATGTAATGAAGAGAGTCACCAAGCGTAGTCTTGAGAATTTAGAGGAGTGGGATAGTTTGTATGTGAAAAAATGGTCTAAGATGCTCATTTGTTCTCAAATCCCATCACACTACCGGAGACCCAGGGCTGTTAGTGTTGCAAAAATGGGACTGCAAGAAATATTTTATTCAGGGTGTGGTAATAATTGCAGTACACGTTTAAGAGAAAAATGTTTTATATTTAGAATGTAATGGGGTTTTTTTCAATAAAAAGGTCATAAGTTTTTGATTACTTGAATTAAAAATATTTTGTGTCTCATTTTATTAATTATTTTAAAGGGTGGCAATAATTCTAAAGATCAATGTATGTCCCATATTTCTAATACATTCATGATCAAAAATGAAATAACTTCCCTTGCTCTCAACAATTTTCCGGTTTCTCACCATTTGACAAAGCGAACTGCTTTAAATCGCTATATGTCTTTAGTTCAGCAGCAGGACATTTGGAGACACACAGGGCAATAGAGTTGATCCTCCTGTTAATTAGGTCCAGGTTGCAAGGGTCCAGAAAGAAAACATACCTGACGGAAGAAAAATTGGAATTTCAGTTACACGCAACAACAACCTTCCCAATGGAGTAAGAAACGATTTTCTCATAAACAAAGATGAGTATTTGGTTGTTACTATATCAGCCCGCACATTTCTGTCCAGCCAGAAAATGAAAGAGGATGACATTTGCTTCTCTGTCGCACAGATCTTTCTTTGTAGCAGAAACGCCTTTTATTCAAAGCGTCCCTGGGCAATCAGCCCATCAAAAAAGCATGACCCATTGTTTCAGCTTTGCTGGGCCTACATGCTTCTTGCTGATGGAAAGCTACAGCCCATAGGGGTGAATATCATCAAAGACACAACATATAAAATATGACTAAAGAAGAAGAAATACTTTAAGGGGGGGGAAATATTCTTACACTATGCGCATCATTCAAACTCAGTAACAACACCGTAACACTGTTGAACCTTGCATCAGTGTTGATCTGTATTCTGATAATAATCTCTATTCAACTTCTGACTGATGTCAATTAGTTCTTGTCCATTTCCAAAATCAACATACTGTAGTGTAGAGTTTTACATTTTCCCTTACCTTTGATTTGTAAATGCACTATTGTTTTTACAAATATAGTGAGTGATTGTTTAAGACAAATACAGTTGGATTATATCACGCAATCACACAAGTAATGGGGATTGCCTTCCGACTGTGCCGCCAACACTTGACTGTAGCGGGAGTCAAATGTTTCTGGTTTAAAACTAAATCTATAACTAAATTAGAAAACAAAAGTAAATCTAAATACTTTGGATATAGCAAGGACGCAACACATTTAATACAAGAAAATACGAAATTGATAAAAAAAAAAAATTATACAAACAAAAGCCCTACATTGAATATTCAGTCATTTTCTTTTTACAAATTAAACCAACTTGTTTTCTCTCATGTCCCGGCCACTGAGGGGAACTCCATCGATCCTGCTGTTATTCTGACCACATGTGTTCCCATAACTGTCATATCCATTGATTAACCTAGAGGCAGCTCCTGTGGCAATGGTAAGGCCACAAATACACGCCTGCAGGAGACACAAATTAGGTAGATATTGTCAATCATCTGAAAGACAACACGAAAGATGAAACATTAAAACAACATACAGCAAAATACACTCATCATTAATAGGTGATGTTCAACAAAATCGAGAATTATGATCCCAATAGCCAAAGCAGATGTCTAGTACATTGACAAGTGTGACCAGAGCTTTGTCTTCTCCCAGATGGCAGAGAATTAATGAGATAACAAACTAAAGCCTCAAAAATGACTATTTCACCGAATAACAACTTCTCTGAAGCAGTTTCAAAAAGAAGGTCAATTAATTGCAGGCACCATGTGTTCTGGAAAAGATAGCTTCTGTTTGCATTAAAGACATGTAAAATACAAACATATTTGGGCAAAGAATTTTCAGTTTATTAGTTACAACAAGGACAAAGTAGGCTAACCTTCATTCTACAGCCTAACATTTAACCCAAATATCATGAAGGTTACAATTTCTATTCTTTAGTAGGGCTGTCACAATAATTCATTTTTATTTGATGTTTCCTTGCCATAAAAATAATTATGATTAACAAAGTCATTGTTTTCATCTGTTTATTTTAAACGATCATTATGGTATCAGTCTAAACACAATGCAATAATACAAAAACACCAGAATGAATACCGAGAACCAATGAATGGCTCTGCCGTAGTTATATCAAAACTTCAGTAATAGTCAGTTACATTGATGGACTTGCGACAGACAGTCCAAGTTCAGAAAATTTGGTAAAGTGGTGTGTTTGCTTGATTATGGAAGAAGCAGTTATAACGGCATAATAATTTTGAGACTATTACTGACTTAATGCTTTAAACTGATCAGTCCTGGTTTCATGTATCAAATATTGTTTTTAATTTAAGAATTTTTACACTTTAATTGAGCCAAATAATGGAAAAAAAACAACTTAAGATGAAAAATTGTAAAAACCATAATTTTGAACCCAAGTTGCCAGAATAAACATGCAATTCCAATTTATTTCCTTGATGCCATAACGATAATCATTTTCGGCTTTAATGAAGACATTTTTGTCCCTAACATGCTATGTGGAAAAATCTTATTTACTGCCAGACACACCTTCTCTCAGGAAGGCACACACTTCCTGAGAGGAGGTGCAGGTGTGCTGATTGTGACTGATTGTTGTGCTGATTGATGAACCAGCACAGGTGTACTGATTGATGAACCAGCACAGGTGTACTGATTGATGAACCAGCACAGGTGTACTGATTGATGAACCAGCACAGGTGTACTTACTGCTTTTTGAGTTAATTTGTTGTTTAAACCTTCAGCAGAAAAGTTGTCCTCTGTTCGTGTACGTGAGTAATTCTTTTATTTGTAAACACAAATTATCCTAGTATATCTTAACATTTGAGTAATATGTTGATTCATGTAGTTTAGCTGAATTTAAGTCATACATAACTGTTTGTTTTGGAATCAAAACCCTACAATCAAGTTTGCATCTAGTAGTTGGCCATGTTTATCCATGGACAACATTTTTTTAAACTGATTCCACCATTAGTATCATTATGTCCACCACATTTACATGATAAATTAACATTATAAGTCCCGATTTTAACATGACATTTCCCCAAAAACAAACAACTGCATGTCCGAAACTCAAGCTAATTATATTAGAGCCCAAAATAGCAAAAGTCAAGAGGTTTGTCCTTGGACTGCATTCTTTTAGGTTTGGACCTAAAAATACATTCGTATATACACATGATGAAGACAAACTTACCATCCCGAGACAGAATACTGTGAACACGATGAGCCATGGGATGTCCGTGCAGCTGCGCTGCTGCACCGGTCTCCACTCTATGCTTTTCTGTCGGAACATAAATCGCAGGTAGTTAGAGATTGAAATAAAAATAACTATACTTCTGTTTGGGTCAGAACCGCTTCGATGCGTTAGAGACAGGCTGCTCCAAACACAAGCAGACAAATAACTGTGTAGGTGTCAAAGCGTCTGCAGCAGTGACGTTGTTCTAGTCTCTCCACATTCATGCCAAAACTTTGAGCTGACATCTCCCTCCATGTTTGCGTTAACTCACCTCCGAACTGCTGCTACAACATCCCATTTTGAACCGGAACACTACAAAACTTTGAGGGACTTTTCTTATTTTACACTTTTACGTCGTTTAATCTCATTTCTCTTCTCTTTCTATCTGTAACCAACGTTAATAAGGAACATTTGTCCGCCCTGTTTAGCTCTTTGACAAACAGTCGCGAGCTCCCTCCTTCAACGTCTCAGGTGAATCTAGGCGGTAAAACACGGAAGAAGTCAAATTTCACATGCTGCCTTCACAGGAGATCGGACATGTAACATTCTTACACAAAAAGACTGCGATTACGAGGCAACGTTGTGAAATTCTGCCCCATTTAGCACCATTCAAAGGATTTTATGACATTTGGAAAAGTAACTTGATCATCAAACTTAACAGCATGATTGTGAATCTGATGCAAATAGAAATGCATTAGCGCGGACCCAAGATTTTAGAAATACCGAGGTTCAAGAACTAATCTTGCTAGGGTGGGTTTGGGCGTTAGCCTGCCCGGGAAGACGCCCCATTCTGCTAATGGTAGTATTGATTGTTCATACAAGTACAAATGAAAAAGTGCAGACTCTGCAATGCGCTCTAAGTATAAAAATAAAACAAAGTTTGAAGGACTTCTCCACTATTTGTTCTGGACAAAACTGAAGCTGTCATATTAATATCTGCTTATAATAGTGGTGGGATCGGGGGCCTGTTTCTCGTAGTTATTCTGGCATTTTTGCTTCTGGGGTTGGGTTGCATGATTTCCATTGACTCTCATACTGTATTTACAGGTTTAAAAAAAAAAAAATGTAGATAACTCTTTAAACCTAGAACAGTTTTAACTGACAGTGGAAAACATATATACAAGTATTTTTAGTGTGGGAATCCATCTTTTAAACTACAATAATTACAATTAATGTTCCATGCCCATTTTCAGCTGGAACAGGTTCCAACACAGCTGCAAATAATAGGCAATAATAGAGAATGGATGTATGGATTGATGAATGAGCAGAGAATTTAAATCATGTTAATGTATTGGAATTAAAATGTGAATACTTTTCAAGGTTTTCATCTGGACAAAAATTTATTTTATAGAGCTCAGTGAAGCTTCATTGACTGAAACACATTCTCACCTGGAGCAATATTCCTTTTACGAATATAAGTGTTCCAAACTTAAACTTAAGTTCTCTGCAGGTATTATTTCGGCTATAAAGGTGAGTACTGATGACATGCTTATTAATAGAAGGTGGGGACAGGATGTTGGCTGTGAGCTGAAATAGCAATAACCTAAATATGATACTTTGTCTCCCCCAGCTGTCTCTTTTATGTTATTGCAAAACAGTATCTCCATGCTAATTAAACAGACGCTCTTATGCAGCCCTCGTGCTGCAAACTTGCCTCTGAACAAGTTTATCTTGTTCAGAGGCACTTCAGTGTGGAACCCTCCAGAAAAAGAGATTACTGCAGACACCCCAGCTGTAGAATCTCCCCCCCATAATCCTCACAAACGATCTACATGTTGCAGAAGCTTTAAAACAAGTCACACTTTACCAATGTAATTTTAAAATAATCCTTCAGTATCTAAAACTAATGCAGTCTAAAAGTAATACACTCACAATAGTCCTAGGTTTTGAAATTGCAGTGGTTGAAAGTGTTCCAGAAAGTTGGCGATTTAAATCTTGTGATCGATGTGGTTGTGTTTGAGGGTGGGTCTGTCTGGGATGAACTTGATTCTATCCATCTTGTCCTTCACGCTGCCTCCTCCTCCAGGCTGTCCTCCTCCAGGCTGTCCTCCTCCAGGCTGCCCCCCCTCCAGGCTGTCCTCCTCCAGGCTGTCCTGTTCAAGGCTGTCCAGCTACCAACAACCATTCTGTCTTTCCCCACCAGTCTGTGAGCAGCTCCTCTGCCTTGATGCCTCCCCCCCAGCATGTCGCAGTGAAGGACAGGGTGCTGGTTATGATAGACTGGTAGAACAACTTCAGAGGTCTACTGCACACATTAAATACTGTGGAAGAACATCTGGCTTTGTGCCTTCTTATACTTTGCCTCAGTGTTGTCCCTCCAAACAAGTCTACTGTTAATGTGCACACCCAAGAACTTATGAGTCCCCCTGGATGACAATGAGGGTTGGGGTCTGTTTAACCCGCCGGAAGTCCATCACAAGCTCCTTCGTCTTTCAGACTCGAGACTTCGGTTCTGATCTCTTTATCACCTTCCGTGCTCGACAAATGCGTAATCTTTCCATGTCTCAAGCCAACTGAGAGCTTAATTAAATCATGAAAGTTAAATGTATCTATTCAATGCAGATCCCCGTTGTCTTATCATGTTATAGCAAAAGAGGTTTTACATTTTAACAAAACTTAATCAGGTTATAATGTGAAACATGTTTTATGCTATAACATAAAAACGTTCAAATTACAACATGATACGTAGTATATTGTTATAACAATAGCTCAGACAAGTAGTCTTGACATGTTTTCATCTTACTTTTCGTTATTTTCTCTCCCCAAAACGGCACAACCCTAACCGTCCCTTGAAAAAAATTCTTCCCTATACTGATGGCTCTGTTTTTGGGTTTGTATTCAAACTTCATCCTCCATGTTTTCTCCTGAATCCCTGCTAACGTTTCAACCACAGCCATTTATGACCATTCTTCTTCTGTCAATAAATGTCAAAAATGTAAAGCTTAAAGTACTTTAATTAAAAAAGGCACTTAAAATTGCTTTTGATATTCCAATTTCTTTTTACTTGCATTTTCATATTATATTCAAATATTATATAAAACATTTTTTCAAATATAAAATAAATAAATAATCTGAGAAACATTGTTGTGGAAGACGGATTTTTAAACATTTGAAAAAGTTTAAAAGTATAAAATAGATAAATAATCTGAGAAACATTGGCGTGGAAGACGATAAGGGCAATGTTGATATCTAAGAGAATTTGTGCGTTTAATCCCTACAGCTTTAGAACCGATACACAATCCTTATTAAACCCTGGTATTTCCCAAGTTTTTTTCCCAAAGTGATTCATTTCTTCATCATGAAATAATAAAAGGATATAAATAAGAAATTCGGAGGAGCTGAACACAACACTGAATGACCGTGACAGGACAAGGCAGATGTTGAATCATGACTTTACAGACGTCCCTCGTCAAATGATGAAACAGTTCCTCCATCCTCATCCTCTGACTCTCTGTCTCAACTATTTCCTGCAGATGATGCTGTGGCAACGGTGTCCAAGGACAACACATAATCTTGGATCTCTAAAACAAGAGTCGATGCCAGCACAGCATATGTGGAGCAGAATCAGCAGGGTGGAGGATGCAGTACGTCACTGTTCTGGTCTCCCCAGGCGCCGGTTCAAGCTCCAGAATCGTTTTGTATAAACAACCAGATGGGAGGATGAATATATTGTCTCTCTTCACATGGGTCAAGCTATTTTTTTGAATGTTGGAGATACTAATTTCTCCAATAAAGATAACTTTTGAGACGCTCAGTTTCTCAGAGTTCTGGCTGGTTCAGTAGGAATGCTGAATGTCAGTTTTCACTTAAAAGGCCAAACTAAACATCTGCTTTGAAAACCATTTTATTAGATGGTCACGTGTTTGTGAAATAAACCTGGGAAGCATTTACCAAATTTAACTTGTCTACTTGTGTTTTATGTGTATCTTGAGGTATGACTGTGTGAGTTCCTTCACAGGTTTTCAGGCCATAAAACGGAGTGTTCAGGTGCGTTTGTTCAAAGGACTGGGGTATTCATTGGAGTCACAGATGAAATCCTGCTGTCGTTTCTAGATGCAGGTGGATTAGTGACGTATTCCTGACTTTTTGATATACAGTAATATAAAGCAACTCTTTGCCATAATTCAGATATAAAGCAGTTTTCATATGCTGAGAAGACTAGTGGGACCACACAACCTCCGTTCTTCCATAAAGCCGTATTGTGATTCAAGCGTAACATTCAGATACAGTAGACGGGCCGTTTCTTAGATGATGAAGATCCAGTGTGCCTTTTAAATATGGCACAAACAGCATGAGGAGCAAGAAAAAGTCGTGAAGAGGAAAGAGGTTTCAGAATTTTGCAAAGGCACTCCTTGAGGCACTGTTAACCCTTTAATGTCTTGTTCAACTGTCCGGTTTATGACGTTTTCAGCAACCGTTTCTTCTTGAAATGTGACTGAACCTGTTATGTGACCTAGTGGCAGCATGTAGATGCTAAGGACTAAGGGGCCGAGGATAGAGCCCTGGGGTAAAACAATGAGAGGGCATAAACTATTGTTGCGAGGAAAGTCCTATTTAATAAGTAGGATTTTTTTTCATTTAAAATTTTTTTTTTTATAAAGCAAGAGAGGAATTACTGAAACGGAATTGTATAACTTTATATAACCAAAAAAGGTCTAATGAGGGTCCAGATTAAAAAAATTAAATAAAATCGTGCTTTACCTAAAGGTTGAACTACTTTAATTAAATTGAAATATTTTCCATGAAATATAAAAATATAATCATTAAATAACTTCTTACATCAGATTATTTATTTATTTTTATACAGTTAAGAGACAGGATTGACCAAATTATGTCATTTTATAATAAATTGAGAGTGTCTTTTGTTTTTAAATTATTAAAAGAAAAGAAATAAGCAAAGAAATCATTTTTGGTACACACCATGTTCACAAGCCGCAAAAATAGGATGCCCAACGCACTTGAGTGTAGATTATTGCATTGTTTTGTTTTAATACACACAAAATGAGAATGTATTAGAGCTGTAACAAACAACTATTCTCCTCCCCATTGAATGGTGATGGTAGTTTTACATTTAGACTATGATTCTATTTATTTACATATAGTACAATCAATCTTAAAACGGTTGGCCAAATTTAACTCAATCAGGAGAGAGCAATGAAATAATTAAAGACCTTGATTAAAAACACCACAACTAATCTTTTCAGAGAGATCGTGATAGAAGAGCATCATTCCTGAGCAGGAGAACATTAAATTCCACTATGCTGTCACGAAAATGGTGGTGGTGACTGATGACTCTGCTGAGACGGGGCTGATGAAATGTTTACTATTAACAATCACGTTGTCATTCATGGTCCATTAATACAGGATCACACTTAGAAATGGTTTGTCTACATTTAACACATCCTTGAGCAGCAGTGGGCAGAACCTGTGAGGTCCCTGGGGAGCAAATTGGGGCCAGGGTCTTACTGAAGGACCCTACGACATGCTGACTGCCGGGGCTGGGATTGAACCACACACCTGGCTTCAGGATGATCGCTTTACTCCCTGAGCTCCATCGGACCTAATGATGAAGTGAAATGCTGCGATAGTGGGGCGTGTATCAGCAACACGAATGCACTGGTTCTAGTGTGTATGTAATGGTTCTGAACCAATTATACTCTTTGAACAATCCAAAACATCGTTGGTAGTAAAATACGCTGTAATATAGACACAGAATACTGCACTGATCCATCTGTGTGATTAACAAGGAACTTCTCCTCCAGACCAACAACTACCCGCTACACTGTTGGCAACTTATTTACAATCCACCTTTAATCCATGACTCACCCATTTTTACAACAATCGCACTTAGTTAAATCCAATGTTGTTGCAATCTAAAAGCGTGACTGATTGAAGTTTGTTAGCACTGTTTAAGTTTTTTTTCATATTGTCAGCTGTATTACTTCCACATTTCAACCTTTTGTTCCTTTTTTTTGATGACTTTGATGATGACCCTCCCCTCACACTGAGGGGGGATTGTTGTTTGGGGCTCAGGACAGTTAAGGATTTAATTTAAAGTAGGAATAATGACTGAATAAAACCTCTCTTATTTGAATTTCATATGCGTTTTGATATAGTCCACTATAACCATATTATTATATGAATTATGTATAACCCTTTTTTTAAAAAAAAAAATCAGACGTACCTCCTGCAGTACCTTTCTTTACCCCTTTCACTTGAGCCCGTTTGAGAAACGTTAAGGTACAGCAGGAAAGGACAACTCCAAAGGGTTAAAAAGTTTTGATGAGAGGATGCGATGAGAATTAATACAAGCCTAAGTTTACTAACAAAACGGAAACCGAAAAAAACTTTCAAACGGAACTTACAACACAGTTTGATTGTAAGCATGCTGACTGTGACGCAGGATGTTTGTTTTGTAATAAAAGAAACAATGTTTATATTAGAAAAGGGCCCTCTGCTGTGAGACTGCTGGTGCTGGACGTCTTTTAATTATGCTCAAGTACCTAAAAACAGAGAACAGATGGTACACAGTAAACACCAAAGGGACTTTCTCAGTGTGCTTCCGTCATAAAAACGATGACAGGAGTGTGCATCATTTGATTTGACGCACCAGACAATAAGTTACAGTATTCAGGCGTATACGCACAAAACCACCCACCCCTGCAGTACAGAGGTCTCTCCGAGGGCTCTTGCAAACTAACACACAAGAAGATTAGATGGATTATTTTAGGCTGGAGATTGTTATGGTCTGTATCCTCAATAACTTGCACTTCCTGTTCCCACGGTTAACAGTCACTCCGTGATCGGTGGCCAAGGCCCCCACGGTTTCTCCCACGACGACTCCTTCTACGCAGACCCACACGAGCAGAGCGAGTTAAAGCCAGATATAATCAAAGACTTTTTTTTCAACCAAGGGAGGATGGGATCCCTCAGTGCTTCTAAGATGCATATTCTACATTTTTTTAAATGATTTAGTTTGTTTTTTATGTAGCTGTAAAGCGACTTTGAATATTAATGAGAAGCACTCTATGAATTAAAATGATCATTATTGTTGTTACTATGTTTTAAGAAAGTTCTCACCCAAGCCTCAATCCTTATTCTGTGTGCTTGTCCCACATTTCTGCAACATTATGATCTCAGTGTTATTTAGTATATTGCCCACACACCCCATATCAGCCATAACATGATAAAAACAGCTATAACAACCTAACTACTGTACCAGTCAGCCATAACATAAAAACTACTGGCAGGTTAAGACATCTACATACAATGACCAGCCATAATATTATAACCATGACTTTTCATAGTCATTTCATGTCACTACCATGATGTAACCATGGAAATGTTTTGAATTTCACTCCTTCACCATCAAGAAAGAAAGTTGCTTTAACTCCGCTGTCCGTGGTCTTTTCGGCCCAAAACATCAAATGTGGGCTAACAGTCGTGACATGAATAAGTGGCAACTGAACTGGCAACATGGCAAAATGGCAAAATTTGGATCCTTCCCCGTAAAGAAGTGAACTCCTTGGCATTGTATCTGAGGTCGAAAGGGCCTCCAATGTGCTTAAACTCTTGATTTTCTTCTTTCCTTTCTTTTATTTTTATTTAGTATTATGAGTTCTTGTTTTTAATTTTTCTTTTTAAATCTTTCTTAATGTTTTATAATCTGTTTTTAACTATGTCTTTGCCCTGTAAAGTGGCCTTCCCTGCCCTGCATAGCTTTGGAAATATCAGTGTTGAGATCAGGCCAAGCTTTAGGCCCGCATTAACATTTCTTGTGAAATGTTCCCGTTTCAATCACCATTGGGTTTTGAAAAAGAGTCGATAACCAAATAGCATAGCAAATGACAGGAAACAGGTATTACCATTGATTGGTTATTTTTCGTATCTTTTGATGTGATTCGGACTTTTGGTTTAGCTTTCTTTCAAGTGTGCATTAACGCCAAGATTCAGCCGCCCACAACTTCTAGGCTGGTACAGTAGGACGTGGTTATTTTAAAGAATTCTTTAGAAGGATTCAAGAAAATCTTGTCAAAGCGGCCTTTGTGTATGTCAGGACTTAAAATGACTCATTTATCAGAGGGACAGTTTTTTTTTCCTCCACAAGCATCACCTTCATTTTCCTACATGGGCAAACACTGAGTGTTCTTCAATGCCCATGATTTAGTCTGGTTTATTTTTCCAATAATAAACTATATCAGAGAGGAATGTGGGGCTGTTTCCTTTGGGCCCTCGCTGCTCCACTTAAACAGTTGAGGGGTTGAACAGTGGGGGATTATTGGATGAATCATGAATAGGTCTTTCTTAACAATATATTCCCGCTGTTGACATGTGACCTATGATGCTGCATGCCTCTGAGAGTGATCGTGCTCCGGGGCCGAGTCTAAGCTGTGATGATGACTCCTAAAGGGCAGATAAATCATCAGACAGTCACATACAGCACCGATTCTGAAATGAGCCGCGCACACATTTCCACATGAAATACCACAAATAGAGAACGTCTTCGTTCGCATTATATCAGACTGTTTCAGGACGTCATGGTCAGAATGACAATTTGTACAATCAGTGGAAAATTATTTTGAGAGTGAATCATTTTAGGTATGCCGGTGGTATGACTTTACGGCGAGGCTGCGGATTGACTTGTTGGTTCAGACAGAAATGTCTCATCAACTAGGAGAGGAGCAGCCTTATGATTTGATTTATAAGAAATATATTATTTATAATATATTATATAATAATATAATATTTACATCCCCAAAAAGTTGGCTATATTATGGGCTTGTCATTGACGCCGCAACAGATCCTTCGTTTTAACTCATAAGTTATTTTATGGATCCTTTCCAAATTTTATAGCCCCATAGAACTTACTATGGAACGGTCGGTTGTATATTCCCGTCACTAGGGAAAGCTTTATCTTCAAATATTTTGCGCTGTTATTTTTCAACCGTTGGTCCGATTTAGTCCATATTTGCCGCGTACGAATCGACTTGATCGACTATCCTGTATTTGTCATATTTTCACTCTAATAGCTCATATTTTACTCACTAAGATAAGCTTTGTACAAAAAAACTATTTATTAATTCACAAACCGTTGGGCCAATTTAATCCAAATTCAATCAGGGGGATTGCTTGTACAATGCAGGGGATTGGTGACTCTTCATGGATGAATCCTTGTGTACGGGGATAAAAGCGAAAGCCTAGTTGCACATTAATAATATAATCACCATATATAATACTAAAAATATATTTAAGCATAATATTGAAGATTTATGTAATTTAATTACATGTAACTTTTCCATGCATTCGGATTACAACATTTTAACATGAACAAAGTAATAAACTTAATGTGTTGCATTTTCATTTTTAGATTATAAGTGAAACAAATAAAACTGATATTTACGTAATAGTTCTAATAAACTTTATGTGTCTTTAATAGTTTTTTTTAACTGATTTGATCCTATTGTTTTTTTAATAAACAGATTTATACTGATTCTATGAAATTTGAATACATACATTTTAAGAACATGATTATTTGAATAAAATGAAAACGATGAGAGAACCTTAACTTTCTCTCATTTCTTTTGAGTGACGGTGAACACGTGAAACTATACTTGATAAACAACATCCTGCTAGTAATGCGTCATTGTGGGAAGGTTAGCATTTCTGCAGTAGTGACAAAGCACTGCTCTGTCTGACAGTGCTGATAGCCCGTCCGTGCTCAAGCTACATTCTGTTAATCAACCATTTCAGCGCTCCAGTTCTCAGTAGACACACAAACAGACATTGATTATAGACATCTAGTTCACATGTGTTATTGATTTAATGCGTTTGCACAGTTTTAATGGTGGATCAGATTGTCAGGAGGACCGGTTTCCCTGTGGCTCTGCAGGATGGTCAGATTGGGAGGGGGGAGGCTTTGCTTTTTAAATTATAGGCCCGAGCTGCATGTCCACAGAAGGTAATGAGTGGATAGCCTAAGTCATGCTCTGTGTCAGCCTTTGCACTTCAATCACCAGCCACATCCACATGGAGGCTACTGGGACCGAAAAGAACTGCATTTCGTTACACTGCACTCGGCACAACCACAGAGCGCATCATGTGACACGCCGGAGAGCAGTCTTGTTGAACTTGGATTCTTCCCCTTGAGTACTAACATCTGTGTCCCTTGAGAGCCAACTTTAACAGCAGTGCACAGTTTCCCAGCGAGGCCCCTAAGAAAAGACTCATCCGGAGCCTCACCTCACATCTGGATGACCAAGAGGTCAGAGATCAGTGTTGCATGGAGAGTTGAGGGGTTTTCATTCTACTTTCCTCTTGTGCGTACTTTATCGCTGTTGCTTTAACACATTACTCCTTTTGTACAAGTGATGTTTGAATTGAAAAAATGGTTCACAGCTTGAAATTTGTTGAAATGTTATGAATTCCTGGGCTACTGTAAGTCAGGACGTTTTGGAAGCCTTGCAATATGAAGTCTGTGAGGTTTTTTATTTGTTTGTTTTACCACCTCTGCTTCAATCAAACTTCAAAGACAAATTAAATCTTGATTTAAATTACGGTGACATTGAGTGTACATATCTTGGACTTAGCCCGTGACTTTCTACTGGCTGCCTCTGAAAAATTACTATATTAGGAAATGAGTTAGTGGCATTTGGGTGCTTAAAGCCTCCGCTATAGTCTGCAATAAGACAAACACATGAGGTTGACAGATCTTTTGACGTAGTCTCCATCACCGCACGACATTTAAATACATTTTCTTTTTCAGATATTATAGCAGATTATTTAAAAAAAAAAAAAGAATGTGTTTTCAATGCTTATCTATAAAGATAGCACATTTGGCTTTCTATGAGTCCCACTGTGTTTGTTTAAGAAGGCTTGCTGGGTTACCAGATGACTTGGAAAAAAAAAAGGGGAAAAAAAAGCATGCCTCAGAAATAACTGCCAAAACATTAGAGCAATCTCTCCTGGCTTACAACCAGAGGTCTTACGAGGCAGCTTGTCTGTTACTAATGCAAACCAACTGGTGGGAGTCTTTGCTCAGTTTTGTGAAATAGCTGCTAATGCAAGTCAGAACAAAGAAAAATGTCCATTCAGAGGAGAAAAGAAGAGAAGAAGCGGGAGAGGAAGTCTCTGTGCGGACAGAAAGTATATTCCAGGAGGATGGAGGGAATAAATATGTGTAGTATACTGGGTGAGTTGTGAGACGGGGGAAGGGACTCCTGGGATGTGACTCAGTTACACTGTCAAAACTAGTGGGGAGGGGACATGATGGGAAAACGGATAGAAGAGAGGAGAGCATGGGTGGAGTGGGGGAAAGAAAATCCAGCCCCTCTTACACCACCTCGACTCCTCAGCTTTCAGCGTCAGCAGAAACCCTAATGTGATCAAGATGGAAGTAGTCTTTGGATCCTTCACTGCTACCCGGCTTTCTGATTGCCTTTGGGGGCTTCAGAGCCAATCCGACAGTCTTACACCGGCGATAAAGACTGGCGTCCAGAAGACGGCTTGCAGAAACCTAAACTAAGGATTCTTTACAAAACAAAACAT
This sequence comes from Lophius piscatorius, assembly GCA_009660295.1. Classification (NCBI taxonomy): domain Eukaryota; kingdom Metazoa; phylum Chordata; class Actinopteri; order Lophiiformes; family Lophiidae; genus Lophius; species Lophius piscatorius. The sequence continues at coordinate 19,507 of VRLP01001216.1, forward strand.
ATGTCAAGTCACTTTGAAAGAGATGGAGTCATATTTTCCCAAGTGTGGATGCATTGCTTTCGGTGGATGAATGAAAGGAAAAGGCAACTGGGGAAACATCTAACTGCACTCAAACCAGTTCATGGATCTCTACCCTATTTGTTGGAATGTCAGCTGATGTTTTACTGCTGCATGTTCAGCTCCTGGATTATGCAGTAAATTTAATCATTGGATTTCATTTACAACAAGGAATCATTGTTAATTCATCTTAAAATATCTCAAATCAAATGCGGCTTCAGTTTTGCTGTTGGACCAAGGATGAGAAGAAGAAGAAGAAGCAACAGCTCTGGAACATCTTTTGGAACCTTCTACACTTAAATAATAATCAGGTACCGGTTCATGCCAGAGGTTACAGATGGAAAATATCATCCAGTTCATCGCCTGAAAACATTGAAAAATGTAAAAAGTTGAGATTAAATCTTAAAGTTTGAAGTTACCTAACTAGAAAATAAAGAATTTAACTTGAAAACAGAAAACCAAAACGTACACCTCTTCATGATGCTTTTCCTTCAAACTGTAGCAGTTGTGCATCATGAAGTACATCTGGGTACTTAAAGATGTACTCGGTCGTACATCAAGATTGTTGGATCCTTGTGTTCCTTTCCCTCTTCACATTGTGACCTAGAACAACAGATGAAAAACAGAGAGCAGTGAGGAGCTTTGTTTGATTCACGCGACAGGACTGACAGTACGTATTGTGAAAATTCTGGCTTGCGCTAATGCATGGGTAGACATGACAGTTAACCGCCACCCTGACATTTACGGACCAGTCTCACAGTTGAAGTGATTGTTCCTCGAAGACTTGCACCGTAAATGTGAGAAGCTGGTTCAGTTAAAGTTCACCACGTAAAGATAAAATGTAAACAAGAGTCATCCGTGTTTGTCTTGATGATTATCTTGGGGTTCTAATTCAACCCTGGAAGCCTCCTATAATGCTTCAGGCAAAAAACAACTGTTGGCTGATAGAATTTAAATAGCAAATTTGGCACGGCTCTGTTTGAAAATAAATACTTTTCCCATAGTTGAGAAACACAACCGGGAATCCTGTCATCTTTTGCAAATTGAGTTTATACTTTACATAAGACTGGCAACTTTGACTCATTACACCTTATGTGTTTACTTCAAAACGAAATGTTATTTACCGTATTGTCATCTTCACATTCAGTAACTGTAATTAAGTTGTTGGGAACGTTGGCTCTTTCTTAACTCTAACTGTCATCTTGTTTGCAGCTGATTTTCATCCCAGATCAAAAGCAGCTGCTGGCTCTCCACCATGCCAGTGGCCATACGGAAAAGGAGCTGGGAGGAGCATGTAACTCATGCTTCAGGATTACAGTACAGCTATGATGATCTGGATCTGGTCTGCTGTCATGGTGATAACAGCGTGGGTCCTTGGATTGGAGCAGGGGCTTCCAAACAAGGCAGACGGACGAGATGTGCCTCGATGCCTGAGGGCTGTCACCAGCTGCCCACAGAGGAACCTTCTAAGACACTGGAAGGAGAGGCTTCTATCTTGAGTTATCGGACGGAATCAGAAGTGTTGGGGCGAACAGAAAGCAATATAAATTTGAAGGAGGAGTCACTCGGCAGCCCTTGTGAGTCAGTGGATGTTGACATTCCCCGAAGGACATTTGAATCAGAGCATCTCCAAATCGCAAACAATCGGAATTCCGGAGAGCCTCCCTATACCTCAGACAGTGAGAAGTCTGATGCAAATATCTCTTGTTCAAAGGACAGCAGCAATAAGAGTGAGAAAAATATCCACGAGGAAGGTCAAGCTTGCACAGAGTCTAGTTTGGACATCTGCAATGACGATAATGTGTTTAAAAGTCCACATATCTTTGGTGTAGGGCAACAATGCATCTCTGTTTCTTCAAACAATGGGCCTGCACTGTCTGATTCTGCTGTTGAACAGCGTGGCCAACGTCCAAATCAGCAGGAAACAAAGAAAAGCCATATAGATGCTTCCAGCAGACCTTTAGACATTTCCGAGGCTTCGTCACAGCAGCACTCTGCTGCTCAATTGGAATCTCAAATAGCGCTCCCACGTGTAAAGGAAAAGAATATTTCCATTTCTGGCCATGGTGATGCAAACAATACTTCAGGTGAGGTGATGGAGAGTTGTGATGTGGTGTCACGGCCCGATGAAGATGTTGAACCAGCTGTGACCTCAGTGATACAAGAGGTTTGTGACGGAGGGTTAACTGAAAGATGGAGCGGAGATTCTTCTGACGAGCAGGATGGATTAAATGAAACAGAAACTACAGGACGTAAGCATCCTTCAGGAGGAGAGGTGGATCAATATGACTGCACTAGCATGGTGGATCAGGCTTGTGGCAATGAAAAGTCCCACTGTTCATCTCTGGAGCAGCATCGTGTTCAAATGACAGCAATGAATTTGCCTCAGGGGAAGGAAAATGTACCAGCAGAAAGCAGCAAGGAACCAGATGTCAGTGGGCCAATCAGATCATCTGGTGTCTGTTACAAAGATCGGTGTCCCTCTTTGGCAGATGAAAAACTGGATACAGGACACTCAGAAAGAAACCTTACACAGACAAATAGTATTCAGAATGAAGACCAGTGTTGGAAACCTTTAACCTCTGGAAGTGATCCGGTCGAAAATACAGATGAAACCTCCAAAGAGTTGGTTTGCTGCGGAGATCAGACTATTGATCAGCACTTGGAATACAGCTGTTCAAAACTGGATACTATACCTGAAGTAAACCAAGTGGAGTCCGATGACACCCCTTCACTGGATCTCCAAAAGAACTCTGATTTCAACCAAAATCCAGATGTGCAGCCCTCTCTCATGGCAGATGAACATGTACCTGCTGAACAGCAGCAGAGGGATAACCTGTCACTATGCTCTGGAGAGGACTGCAGTGAGCTCGCATCAGAGGGACTCCATAGTAACCACAAGGCCTCGGGAGCATGCTTCAATAAATCACCGGCCCCTAAGGTGGCAGATGGTCAGAGGGAACATCTCAGCCCAGTAGCCTCAGTATCTAGAATGAAGGAGACGGGTGAGGCTGAGCAGATGTTTATTCACAGTGGCACACAACCTGCCAGTCCAGCTTTTGATGAAAATAATGCCACCGAAGGTCAGAAAGAGGACAACGAGGTCAAAGTGCGCCTGAAAAAGGTAAGACTTTAATATTTTGGCAAATACATGGAAAGAATGCAGTAATATTGTCTTTTATTTTTCACAAAAAGGAGTTGTTTTTTTTGTCCCACCCTCTGGTAATCATCTCTAAAATCAATGACTTGACTCACACATGCTTACAGGTCCGTGGGTGGGGGGGGACTGGGAAATGTTTGACTCTTTCTCAACTGCTCATTGCAAAACAAGGTCCTATAAGGGCATGGAGACGTGAACACAGAGGGAACTGGAAGCTCAAGTCATCTCTGTGCTGATGGGCTTCAACTGTCTGCCCAGTCAATACTGTATTTTATGCTGTTTACACTGTGCATGCCAGCGGGCTTTCTAGTTACTGTATAGTGATAAAAATTTGAGACATGCTGGAACGAAAGTCTGAGAACTGACGATGTATTTATTCTCTATTAGTCATTGCAATGCTGGCCTTTTCGGAATGACAACAAGAAATCCATTATTAAGGCATGTTGTTTAGACAAGTACCATATTGTGGAAAGTTGAATTCTTCGATCACCGGGTTGTTAGCAGACACTCTTGCAGAGTTCAAAACCAAAGTCCTGTGTGTGAGAAAAACTTTTGGTAGCATTGATTTCAGAATTGTATAACATTCATTAAAAAATTTAATGAATATTTTTAGCAAATATGAGTGCATTTGCTAACATTTAGCGATATGTAGCATCTGCCTCAATTGAATTTCAAAGCCATATTATTACTAGGGGTTGAAGATGCTTTAATATACAAACATCCTGAAACTGGCAGAACTTGTTCCTCTTGGGGAGTTTAAGTCTATCTATAAAAATGGTAAAAATATAACACTTGGTCCTTGTACTTGTTTCTGAAATCACACTGCAATCATTTTTGATTGATTCTTTGTATTGGCTCATTTTAGATTCTTAGTATTCTCTCATTTTTGTGTATAAAAGTTGCACATTTATATGTAAGTATGTATAGTATTGTGTATATTTAATCGTTGTGACAGTTTTTGTGTTGCTCTCTTGGCCAGATCGCTCTTGGAGAAGAGATCAATGATGATATGAGGATACATTATATATATATATATATATATATATATATATATATATATATATATATATATATATATTTATATATATATTTATATATATATAAGAAAACAAGGAGCTCTGTTCAAAAAATAAAAAATAAAAAATAAAAAGTCACTTTTCTCTCCAATGTACACCAGCATAAAAACCCAGAACAAACAAACAAATAAAAGAAACTTGAGCAGTTATTTGATGATGATATCAATCAACTGAAGTGTCCAATGTTTATAGTGGAAGTTAGTTTAGTGTGTAGGATAATGCTGATTATGTCACTTTACTGCTGATGGACGTCTTACGTCATCTGATATAAATCTGTGTTGCTTTTATTTGCTCTTTATGGAGTCGTATTGAGTGGTGTTTCTTTTCTTTTGTCCATCTTATTTCTATCAATGAGGGAAGACTGAATAACAAGAGTTTAACAAAGTGTTCCTGAGTTTAGGCAGTAAATATTTATATGATTCATTTTGTGATTCCTGGATTGATCCTCACGAGGATGCTCCATCCCTCCTACTGATTATCTTTTTACCTGTGGAGTGTTGCAAACAGGTGATTCTGGACATCCCACAACTTTCCTGGTCTTTTGTTTGTCTTTTACCAACTTTCTTGGCGCACAAAACTTTCTTTGTCAGTACCAAATTCAGAATAAGCACATAGTTGTAAAAATCTCATTAATAACGTTATCTTTGCACTGTTTTCAAATATATGCCAGAAAGGATTAGCTAGTGAACAAATTATGTTCAATATTATTTTACACAGAGCCCCAGCTTTATTGGAATTAGTTTTATTATGAATTCATGAATTAAAAATTAATTTTCTGGAAAGCTTGGTCCTTTTAGTCATGACCAATGATGAGGTCACCTCATCAGTTGCCAGTGTAGGGATGTGGAAAACCAGTGTTGCTTTCATAACCGCTGACTCCAATTTCAGTCTGAGGATGACTTTGAAACTTGTAAATATTTTAAAAAAAAAGAAAAAACCCAGCCTCTGGAACTCGGAAAGACAAGTTCAGCCATAAAAGTGGAAGGCGCCGATGCAATCCATCCACCATATGGTGATGGCTTGCCTCCTCTCTGACTGCACCACAGGATTTACATCATGAGGTCTATTTACACGTTGTATCAAACTAGTTTCCTAAATGTTCTTTAAGGAGGATAGGAAGGAAATTAGGCATTAACATCCTGTTGGGGGGGGGGCACATCTCATTAAAACCTATCTAATGACCCCGCCAAGAAAAAAAAACAATGGAAAAAAGGGAGAGATTTGTTAATGAAATATCTTAGACACCCTAAATTTACCATAAATGAAAAATCGTCTGAATCAATCAAAAAAAATCCAATAAATATAAAATTATTTAATAGTGAATTTTGTATTTCATGGAAAATAATCAATTTTCATCGGATTAACTCAACCTTTTGGTAAAGCAGCTTTTTAGAAGAACTATCTTCCCAATTCTCTTCTGGGTTGTATCAAGTTACGTGACTCTTTTTAGTAAGTCCACACTTGCTTTAAATTCCACTTATCACACAGGACTTTCTTAATTACTGTGGTTAATGCCTCCTCCTCAGTGGCCCATTTGACCTGTAGTTTCCCCCAGGGCTCCATCCTTGGCCCACTACTGATGCCACTGGGACATATTACAGTATAAACAGGTTCAGACACAGTATTCAATAAGAAATAGTGACTCAAAACGGACTTAGCCAAACAGTTGAGCTGGACATAAGCTAAAAGTATAAAATCTTTTAAATGATTAATTTATATTTGGGCAAAGACAGTGGCTGGAATCATTTCTACCATGATACTGTATTAAATAATCATTATGTTCCCAGTAAACTAAGTTGTTCCTTGTCGAAGCCCTCTGGTTTGCATAATAGCTCCAGATCAATGTGATATTGGGCTTTGTTGCCATATTTGTTTAGCAGCAGAAATCTTGCCTAACCTCAGGGCCAAACTGTCTCAACTGTCTGTCATCACAGGAAATCACTGACTGAAAATGCTTGAGCTGCTTCTCTGTCATTAATCAAATGGTCATAATTTGCTCACTTTGTGAGTGAGACAGCGACACGTGTGCTTGCAAAGCACTTTGTTCATGAACCTTCTGTACACTGTGTTTAAGTTTGTTCAGCTCCGCAGAGAGAAAAGATTGTGAAATCGACAGATCTGAGGTACCGTATGAAGACCTTGGGGTGTGAGAGTAGTTAAAATAAGAAAAGCGCCACGCAGGAAAGAGGAGAAGAAGGGTGTAAACAGTTTGGGATCTGTCTCCCATCGCAAAAACGGAGATTAAGACAAGACCAAAGAAATAGAAACCTCAAAAGATGGTGAGGAGAGAAAATAAATCCTCTAAGACTACATAAAACCACCAGAATGCCCCTCTGAAAACCTTGCCTTTCTGAGCCGGCTGAATCTGCCATTTTGTTGATGACAGTGCCGTCTCGAGCCTGATGCTTTTGTTCATTCAGCGATGCCTCTTAAAGATAACATTGTTATTCAACGCTACAATGTTCCATTGTGATTCGCAGCGGGGAGAAAAAAAGGTGGATGAGATGAGCATCAGTGAGAGCCTCTTTTCCATCAGCCACATGGCCCTCGACGAATTAGCTCCCCTCAGCAAACCCAGCAGGGACTGGGCAGTCTAATGGGGCTCTTAAGTGGAAAATAACTGGAAGTGCAAATCAAAAGATGTTATAAGGGAGGAGAGGCAGGCACAGGGCAAAACTGTATCTGGTTTATCATGATGTTGGTTCTATCTATGATCCATAGGCCTGCATACCTCACAAACACCTAAGGATTAGCCACAGCCAAGATTTCTTTTTTTTAAGAAGTCTTTATTGTCACACACAATCATTAAAGTCGTACAACGTAGCGACATTGGTTCTCTGCATTTAACCCATCCCCGAGGAGCAGTGGGAAGCTATCTGCAGCCCCCTGGGAGCAAACCAACACAAAGTCGTTCCACATTATCCACTTCACAGCATCTTACTCTGTAAGACTGAAGAACGGTCACATCAAATAAAAACCAGGCTCAAATTCAGCCTATCGACACGCTTCTCTACCTTTTCACAAACACACAGTCACAGCGGCTGCGTCCAATGAGCTCACCCTCTGTGAAGAGTTTAACAGGGTATGGTGGTGGGTATTGAAACAAGTTGTTTGGGACAAATGAGGCAGCCGTGTGATGTCATTACTTGGGTTCATTCCTAACAGTTCAGGCAGACAGCCGCACCCAGAACCAGGATAAAACACAGAGTCAGAGGGGAAATATATTGTTTTATATTATATTCCAGAAAGGGATCTTACAAGTTTTTGAAATTCCGATGTGTTCTTCTATTGTATCAACCATGAGTTGAGTGTAATCAGCCAAAGACGGAGGGCTAGGTAGTGCACAGATAAGCATTAAGCTTGAATTACCAGAGACACACCACCTGGGGTCAGTGTGAGATATGTTATCACAGCTTTACACTGAATCATTGAACACTGCAGTTTATTGGACTTCATCATGAGGAAGAAGCAGAACATGCATCCATTACTAGTTTGCAGAAAAGAGAGGGATGCAGGGCAAGGGCACATGGTGGAAGCTAGAAAGATTTAATGGAAGCAGCCAAAAATGAATAGCAAAAGAAATCTTTAAGTTTTGTATTTGCATGGGCTTTCATCATTTCAAGTGCTGCTGGTCTCACTTTCTGAATCTGTACACTTGTAACTAAGGAGGGTCCATCCATCCATTTCCTTCCACTCGTCCAGAATCTGGCGGTGGTAGCAGTAGAACCAGCAGGTATTTCAGCGGTCAGATGAGACGTCCATTCCCTCAAGGGGACTGAGGAGGGTCCTAAGGGTGAATTAAGTACTTTAACATAGCACATACCCCAACACACAGACCCCAATGGAGAAAATGGTGATTTTGTTCACCCAATCACCCGCATCAAACCACCGACCCTGCCATAAACTCAGATCCAGCTTCCAGTGTGGGGGTCATAAATAACATCCAATCATGGTCTGCTGTATAACATTTTCGAGGACAGTGCAATGATAACGTATATGAATTCTCTCTCTCTCTCTCTATTAGCGTGAGCATGCTCGTCTGGACTCCATGGTGTTGCTGCTGATTAAGCTGGACCAGTTGGACCAGGAAATTGAGAATGCCCTTGCTGCCACTTCCTCTAAGGACAGCACTCCCACCCTCCATCGACGACAACTTCTGGTACACACCTATACACGACGATGAATCCTTCTACCGTGTCTTCACTCACCTACTGTATTGTTCTACCTATATGTTCTCTAGCAGCTGATATGAGGCGTAACATTGTCTCTAGACACTGAGCATCATTGATGTGCTGAAGAATTACCTCGTGTACATTGAGAGACAAACTATTCTCTTAATTACAGCTTAAAAACCCCAATCCCTGCAGTTCCCCTGATTGAACTCCCCCGACTTTTGGAGTAGTCGAGATCTGGCAGTTATGTGAAGAAAAACAGTGCGGTTTTTTTTTATGTAAAAAAAAAAATCCCCCTGAGTAAAATATGAACTATTAGTATAATATATCATATTTACAAACTAGAACTCCTGCGTTGAGCCATTTGCATCACATTTGGACAAAATCAAAACAACAGTTGCAAAGTTCCCCTAGTGTCAGAAAAATACAACCTACCTTCCCTATAATCAATCCAGTTCTTCCTCGCACTATGTTTTATGTGGGTATACAATACGATTAAATAACATCCCATACTTAACGGGGATATAGATACATGCTTCTTGCCAAATAATGTAAAACCTACATTGTCATCTTTGTGTTTTTTCTGTACAGGAGTTTGATTTGGGATCTGTGTCAGCAGCATCACAAAATCCTCCACTTCCAGACATTCCAGCCGCCTCTAACTCAAGATCTCCATCGGCCCTCGGAGCAAAGCCCAAAAAAGCTGTAAGTCAGGATTATCCACAGCGTGATTTGAACACACAGACACTAATAACACTGTCATTTGTCAGCATCATTCTATACTTCTATACTTCTATACTTCTTATTCTTCTTAAATTCAATCTGGCTGGCAGGTTTGTGCCTCTTTATTTTGAGGGTGCGGCTGGTATTCTTCCGACTCTTGAAGGGATGATTTTAAGATCTCCAAACAGTTTCTCTTGTGTGTCCATGATTAAACACCGACAGTGATTTGAATTATTTTTAAATTAATGTAGGACTACTGTTAAAAAGTTTTTGTTTTTTTTTACTCTTATAAACAACTTTTTTTCTGTTCGGTCATAGCTGTACAAATGTTTAATTACACACACGCACATACACACACACAGACACACACACACACACACACACACACGCACGCACACACACACACACACGCACACACACACACACACACACACATTGTTGGAATGCCCACCACGACTTAGGGCTTACTCAAGCAGACATTAAAACTCTATAATTAACTGGTTCCAAAGATGTAGACCACTTCCCCCCAACAAAGGGGTCAGAATGGGGGTCTGGGGGTGAAAAAGCAGGTCAAGGGGGCTGAGGGGGGATGCCCTTCAAGTGAGACGGTCTTCAAACCTCTTGCTTGCTCACTTAAGGATCTTGTCAGCCTTTCTTGGCCATTGTCTTCAGGAGGAGGTCAATTTGAAGAAGGCTGTTAGCCAGTGGAGGGATCACCCAAGCAAGCATTGAAAAGTAAATGTCTGATCGGAAAAAGCAACAAAATGAAAATGTATCTCCTGATAAAATGGTGAATAATGGGATATCTCTGTATGCAAAGCTACATCTGGCAAAAAAAAGTTTTTTAATCTACAGTAGCTGGAGCAAAAACTCTACAATGATGGAACGGACGTCTAACATTCCTGAATTATCTGTTATTTCTTGTTGACATTTCTTTGTCTTGTTGTACATCAAAACTCTTGTCTCGTTCAACGTGAAGCATCATTTCTCTCACATGCGACGGTTGACTTAAGGGTCAGGGGGAGAGATACTCCATGACGTGGGATATATTATGTCTGTGGCCAACTTTTTCCACAGCCTCCATTCATGCAGTAACTCAAAGCGGCTCACTAAGCTTAGGTAAACAGTGCTTTCACTGCGACTCATAGGAGGCTTTTTACAGTGGAGCCCCCGCTGGGTGATTGATGGGGGCCAAGGAGATGATGCCTTTATGAAGGGGATTCCCAGTGGTCCATAGAAGCAGGGGACTATTGAGTCCTTTCAGACTCAAAGTGTTTTGACGCCCTCTTAATCTTTTTAGCTCGACAATACAAATCCTTTAAATGATGTACACACAGGGCAGATGTGAGGAAGAGCCAGGGCAGAGGATAGAACTTACATTCAAGCAGAAATCTCAGTCCTGTTTTACAAGAAAACAGCATAAATAATATAGGTTTACAATAAAACCAGCACAGAATAACTGTTCTTAAGAATGGATGGTACTCCATTCTTAAACGTGAAGTTATCAGGTCGAGACTTTCTTGTCTTTTCTTCAAAGATAAACACTGTTCCCGGGATATATTTTATACGTTTGTTGACTGAATGACCGGAACAGTTCCCAATGCAACATCATGAACTTAAGTCATAAATCTTTTTATTAATTATATCTCAGAAAAGCCTGGGATATGATGGAATTGTCATCGCCACCACAGAGCCTTTGTGTTAACGCGATAAGTCAAAAAGTATTTCAGGGATAATTTTAAAATTCATAAGAATGTTGACCTTAGTGCAAGGAAGAACTGGAATGATTTAGGGAAAGGTTGGTTATATTTCCGACACTAGGGCCAGCTTAATTTCCAAAACTGTCAGGCCATAATTTCTCAACTGTTGTTTCGAATTAGTCCATATTTGGTGTAAAAGAATCAATTTGAGGACATCTACCTTATGAATATTATATTTTAGTCAGGTAGTTCATATTTTACTTTCTATGGGGAGCTTATGGTTTTCCCCCCAAAAAACACTGTTTTCCAGGTATAACACAAAAATACCTCATGGATCATTTTATATCCACATAGACAGTAGCGCGAGGAAGAACTGGATTGTTTTTGGGAAATGTCGGATTTTTATTTCCGACACTAGGGGGAGCTTTAGCATCAAAAGTTTTCGACCAGTAATTGCTCAACTGATCTTGTATATATATATATATATTATATTTTACTCTAATAATTAATATTTTACTCACTGGTGGAGCTGTTTTACGACGGACGTCAAGACTCCATACAGCTTTTTATTTTATTTTATTTTAAAAGCTACGAAACACGTAGCATCCAATAAAAATGTAATCACCTGTGTGACATGCAAATCTGAATTTCAAGCAAATCTGTCCTGTAGTTTATCTGTAATGTGGCTCACAAACCAACAAAACCGACAAACAGACAAACATACAGGACAGAAAAGAGAACCTCTTTCCTTGATGGAAGTAAAAAAAAACATGAACACAGAGATTGTGGCAGCACACATTCTTGTGATTTTGGGGGGGGAGGCCCGCTCAACCCAGATAAAACTAGTCATAGGTGGACATTTTACATCACAAGCTTAAAAGTGTGGATAGAATAGCAAGATAAATGTGTCGATGCAGGAGATCACTCAGGTTTGATCCTGAAATAACAGATGACCATTTCCAAGTGAGGTGATTTCAGTTTGTATCTTTGTGCATATTTTACTAAAAGAGCTAGTGAAGAAAAATCCACGGATGTTGCCCTCCACTTCATAACTTACCTTTCACTTACTCTGTTCTCTAAAGCTCCAAATCTGTGAAGAATCCTGTAAAAATGTGTTACAATTTGCAAAGGAATGGAAAAACTGAGATTTTACTGGCAATCATATCCTGAAGCCTCCTAGTTCCTATTCCCACGATGATCTTGGCCATCTTGGTTAATGCAAATACCTGGGGGACTGAAGTCATTATCAGTGCTTTCAGGGTCAGGTGGGAAAGATTTTCACAGCTGTGCACGGGAAACATGAGGAACACAGCTGGTAATGGCTGATGGAGCCTGATTTAGACAGATCGCCTCACTGCTGCAAGTGTATCTGGGCATTGGAACAACTTAAACCCCCGCTGGTGCAGAACGCTTGTGGTGAAAGAAATGTGAGAGTGATCTCATGTTTGCAGAGAAGTGGCTGGTGCTTTTTGGTGGGGATTTTATGGGTGTCATGTTTGTTGAATCTGTGAATAGTGGATTGTTTATCTTCATGCAACAGCATTCCTTCCATCTGATGATGGATTGTGCAAGAAGTAACTGGTACTTGTGGTTGTTCTGTCCGCCTGTCACCTCCTGGTACTTGGTGTAACACTCTGCTGTGATTACAGCGAGCACCTGCACATCGTGTTCTGTCTTTTGTGTAACAATGATAAATGTTAAAGTGGTGCTAGGTGGCTTGTGTGTCTTGTTGATGAGCTGACCACATAAATCCCTCGCTGCTGTGGATAAGACACAGGGTTCAAGTCTGCTGAAGGCTAACAATAGCCTTCAGCAGGTGGCTGTTATTTTTGCATCAAATTTAGGGCAAACATCTAGAGGATGTTGGACCACAGCAGGTGTTTTTCTCATGGGGGAACTGTTGTTCTTCGCCCCGAGTGTTTTGGTTGGCACGTTTATGTTGTTTAGTGAAGCAGGTGTCTTGGAGTGTTATATGCCTCGCATTGTTGTGTTGTGACAGGTGGCTTATAGACTAATTAAATGTCATTCCTAAATATATATTACATTATACTCATCACATGGCATTTATTGTCAGTGTTGAAAAGTTTTGTTGATTGGCTCTTTGCTAAAAAAAAACATCAAAACATTTAATAAAATGTTCAAGTAGAAAACATTCACATTTCCCAACTTGCAGTGAAGGGATGACTATTATTTGAAATTGAAATATTCTTATTACTTCTGCCAAGGAAGTTATGTTTTTACTCCTCTGCGTTTGACGATTACGGAAAAACTACTCGATGGAAGTTTTACCCAGAGGAAGGTTTTGGCACATCATAGAGTTGGTTTAAATGTTGGTGATGTTACTCGTTTCACATTTACTTGTTTCAAATCGAATCAAATAATAGGCCGTTTGGAGTAGCAACGTCACAATGTGGGTGTTGCTGCCTTTTATCCTTAAATTCTCTCTTTTGGGTTAGAACTGGGGGCTCAGTGGGCTGAACAGAGAGGCTGAAGTGGAAGACACAGGAGAGGACTAGCGAGTATTTGGGATATACTCAGAGAGTTTGTTGGAGTTGTGGGTCGATTTAGAGGATGGAAATATCTCAGACATTAATGGAAGAATCAGCAGGAATTTTTCCGTAACCTCGGGTACTGTTGTGCCTTAGCGAAGGTTTGCGCTCTTTGAGTGATATTTTTTACTATTGGAAATCGATTAATTGGAACTGAAGATTTCCTTTTTCAGTTAAGAAAAAAGATCATTACAATTCAAGGTCAAGGGGGTCATATGATGAGGGTCGAACTATCATGGGAATATTCAGCTGACATAAACTTAGCCGCCTTGTCAGGAATTTTCCCTCCCTGGGGCTGTCTAATTCTGTCCAATGTTTTTTTTTCTTTTCATTTATTAATTTAGACACAATCCGGGATGACAAATCCAAGTTATGATAGTGTGAGAGCCATTTGTGATGTGACTATTTTTAGAGCTTTGTGGCTGGAGAGGATGTGCCAAGCAAGGAGGCGGGTGGAGGCTGCCGACCCCTGGCCACCTTCCTCTGAATCTTACAGTCGGAAACAACATATCAATCACTCTCAGCGCGCAGCGTTTAGATCTCAGCTACGGAACAAGGCACAGACCATTGCTGTCTGTTAAATATAGCACAGGAGTGCTTTGCATGGCATGTATATAGTGACAGGTAAGACCCAATACCAGCCCTCTTCCTCGCCGTCTTTGGTAAACATTCTTCAACAGGGCAAGCTTTGACCCATTGTTTTGCTCTGTATTCTGTCTCCATGGCTTCAGTGTTCAAAAACATAACTTCTGTCATCTCCCATGGTGGGTTTGCCACTATGAAAGAGGAGCCGAACAATTATTTTTGACAGATATTTACATTGTTTTTTGTTCTTTTTTGTTTGCCCTTTATATACATTCACCTCATTGCCATTTGCTGACCTCATCAACGACTGCATAGAGTTTATTTTCTACTCTATGGTTATATTTATATACTATAGTCTTATTTTATATTGATATCTTAATGTCGTCGGTGGGTGTATGTGTATGTGTATTACAAACTGCTGCTGTAATGAGTGATTTCCCTCTTTGGGATCAATAAAGTATGTCTGAGTCTAAGTTATCTGAGTCTGGACCCTAAGGTGATTGGCAATTATTGCCTTTAATTAAAAAAATGTAATCATATAGAAGCATATTCCTTTACATCCGGAGAATATGCTTTTAAAGGCGATGACATTTTATGTTTATCAAAACTGAGATTTGTACCCTACCCTATTTTTACTCAGCATTATCTGACAGTTAGCATTGTTACAAGCAGAGGAGTTTCTTTGTCTACATTATTATTTTACTTTGCCAGGGCTGATTGATTGAGTGATATTTTAATTTTAGAATGAGGGGACGACTTTATAGCATGTCACTTGGTTATATATGTACATAGCTCTTTATCTGTCTGTGGCATGCCGGACAATAGAAGTGCTGTGGTTTGCATGCTAAGGTCACTAGCAGATATCTGCCCTGTCCTTCCTCAGTGTTCCGGTTTGGCAGCCTCACAATCCCAAAACATCCTCTATCCAAACCATACATTCTGTCCCACACAGATAAAAAACACAAAATATTTGACTCTTTTCTATGTCTCATTTATTTTCTCACACTGTCTCACTCTCATCCTTTATAAATAGTAACCACTATGTGTTGGCAGCTCCTGTAATTGTGTTTGCCTACATTCCACCCACATATTTAGCTTAAAGACTGGAGTAGGTCAAAATGAGTCACTGAGCTATGAAACAACCACCATTCCGTCGGACGCGGGCCGCCATCAGAAGCTCACGCCGCGGCCGCGCTGGCCACTTTGTGTCGTGTCATTGTCCCCAAGGTCATACTCTGCTGAGAACAGCTGTAACACGGGGCAAACACAGACCTGCTGTGGTTTAAAGAACAAAGTTAAGGAGAAATAAAAAACAGGATGTGGGAAAAGAACTTCTCCTCATCCCCACTACGAAGTCTTGTTTTTCCTGTGGATTCAAGGCTATTGCCATTTTCATTAAGTACTCCGTGAAATGGAGAGAGGACAACCGACGTAAAAATATTTTTAATTTTTCTGTCATTAATAGCCAAAACATGCAATTAATGAATTTATAGAAATCCTCCAAATGCAACAGGTTGAACCGGTGGAAAAATTGATGTTTTGTCAAAATGGATTGGACAGGTTTTCTCTTTTAGCACATTGTCAAAGTCAAGCATCACATAAATCTATGCTAGACATGTGCTCAATGGAAACCTCTCTCTCTCTCTCTCTCTCTCTCTCTAATGATAACATGCAGCGGCATGGTTACCTGAATCATATCAGCTCAGCCACCAGTGTGATTTACTGGCCCCATGTGTTTTATGACTAAACCAGAAAAAAAACATCACTCTACTGTTCTCACTGCTCAGAAGCACGAGTCCGTCGTGCGAAAGTAGCCGAGTCAATGATGCATACAAACACACACACCCATGATGTGATGATGAAGGGATAAAAAAAAAAGAGCAGGGAATAGTTTCAGGATGATGGTACTTGACAGTAAATCTTAGGGATGACTGGAAAATGCAGGCATCTGGAAACACCCCTGCAGTCTTCTGATAATGATCTGCTATAAATCACAGAAGGAACAAACAAACTGAATGCACTCTCTCTCTCTATCTCTCTCACTCACACACACACACACACCATTCATAGATGCAGAAACATGTAAACAGACATTCATCGTAAAAAAAAGGTGGAATTCCGACATTGTTATTCACATTTGTTATTGGTGTTCTTTTATTGTGGCGTTTGGCTTAATCAGGTGTTTGGATTTTTATTGAATGTGTGTTTTTATTGGTGTTTTTCTTGAAGTTACATGACCTCAGCCAAACACTCGGCAGTGTCTCGCTCCATTACCCATCTCTGAAGTGCGGTCTATTCTCATGAAAACCATTTGTTGTTGTGTTTACACACACATACCTGACTGCAACATGAGACTGTACGTGTGCACAAAGCATGTTTGCAATAGATTACAAGATTACATTAGATTCCCCAGCAGTCAGTGCTTCATTTGTTGAATTAAATGAAGTGCTCTTGAATTCTCTATTGAATGTCTCGCCCACTCGTCCTGTCGGTAAGTCACTAAGCTACGTGTCTGCCACAAGACTGCTTTGGGGCCGCCACGGCCTTCTGCGGAGGACAGTCTAATCCCTTTGTGTCGTTAACCCACTCTCCGATCAGTCCTAAAAATGTGAGCCACTAATCCACCGGCTGCATTGTTGGTGAAGTCGGGATCATATGACTTATCCCTATTAACTCTAGTCCAAAAGTCACAAATTCAAACTGGTGCTGAGTGGGAACAGGTGACACGTTTCTGCTCTTAATCAGTGTGATAATAGTCCCATGAGGTTTAGTCATCTATTTGCAAACTTTTTATCTCATATTGCTAATAATGGAAAGAAAACAAACAAACAATGGATAACTGCTTCATTTAATACTAGTGCATAAGATGCTCTTATCTGGATTCCACACATATGTTGTTTACTTTACTTTAGCCTTTTTCGCTTCATTTTGTATGATTTTAAATAATGTGAGATTTATTTAACAGGAACATTTCTTTTAGATGAACAACCTGGTTGCGGCACAGAGAGACACTCATGCAAAAACACAGAAGTCGCAAATATGAAATAATTTTAAAAAAAACAGATCAAAATGAAACATAATGATGGGTCTTGAAAGCAAAAAAATTATAATAAGATAGGATTGAACTGACACAGCCTTCATTCTTCTTGTAGTTCATCCATCTTTCGAATTGAAAGTCCTCATGGTATGACTTTAAAAGTCCAATGTTTAAATTTAAGGGGTTATTTAGGCGTATCTCTTTGAATAAATGGAATATAATGATAATAATAATAATAAATAATAATAATAATAATAATAATAATAATAATAACAATACATTTTATTTATAGAGCGATTTTCATAAATACTCAAAGCTGCTTCACAGATACAGAGTAAAATAACAACTCATACACATTAAAAGCAGATCAGAACAGGTGGGTATTGAGTTGTGATTTGAAGATGGAGGGGTTACTGAAGTCCGGTGCTTATATCATATTCCTAACTACGTTTTTGTATATACTTTCTGCTGAAAGTAAAAATTTGTATGTTTGTTTAGAAAAAGCCCTTTTTATCTCCAGTGGAGCGGGCCTGTATGGAGGCTGTCATGTTCGCACAGACGTCTGCAGAGGGATATCGTATTTTAAGTTGTTACTGTGTTCTGACAAATGGTGTTGTCACATTTCCATGTATAGAACAAGAAAAAAGCAACAGAATGACAACCCTCGCCGTTAAATCAAACATGAAAACTCATTAAACGTTTTGATGTAGAATCCCCCGGCAGCCCGGAGGCATCGGCCTGCGAGCTTCAGAGCGCCCCATCCCCACCCAGATCTAACCCCTTCCCCGAGATAGTGGTTGCGTACATGATACATTTGATAATACAAAATAAACTCTGTGATATTAGATGGTGAGAAATAGTTTATATCATGTGGCACATGATATAAACTATATTATAAAACACACTGATGTTTGATACAAATCCCATTTCAATCCATACATTGGTATTTGAACCTAAAACCTTTTGCTGTGTGGCAACAGTGCTGAACAAGTCTCCATGCATTTTCCCTCAGGGGACATTGGAACATTTCTTTCTGTCTTTTTCTTTTCTTACAGCTTAAGCATTTGTTACATGAAGGACTTTGGGAAAATGAATTGTGATCTACGTTCACAGTCTGTGTAGTGAAGCTAGCCTGAAGTTCAACATTGTAAATATGAATCATTGCCATTCAGAAACATCTGACAAGTACGTTTCGAAAGGCTAATTTGCCCTGCTGAAAGAAGTTAAGATTCACTAGGTGACAGTTTCCAATAGCCGGTGAAAAATTCATAGTTTATGCTCCGGGGGCCCATTACTAAAATCAACCAGATGCCGCCTGAAACCAGAAGCCCCTAGCTTTGGCCTACACATGTAAACAAAGGCAAACTTGGATATGCCTCTCTATATGTTTGCATATCGGCTTTTCTCACTCTCTCTCCGTCAACATAACCCCACATATTTATCTCAAGACCCCAGGTTGAGTAAAGACTGAAGACTCACTTGGCCGTAATTGTGTGAGTATGTGTGTGTTTGAGAGAGTGCACAGAGGATCTGTTAAAATCATTAACCTCCGAACACAGCTTAAGGCTGAAAGTGCACTCATTCATGCTATGGATTTCACCTGGGCTTTCAGCCTCATTCAGAATGTCAGCGCATGTTATTGAGACATTCTAAAGTGCCACCATATTGAGTTGGGAGATGTTTTCTTTTCAAATAGCTGTCAAATCCAACATCTGGACATTAATGTACATCGTATGCAGGAAATGTTCTGACGCATCATTACACCATCATACGACATTGCATCACTTCCTGTGGACACAATGTAAGGGTGACATATCGAACCTATTACGATGTGGTAATTAGATCCTGGGGGGAATGTCTGTGTACTGGGGGAGAGTGGACCTTTCCTCAAGGAGAAGGCTAAAATTAAATTGTTTCCCAAATTACCCTCTGGGATCGATGGAGCGTGGAGAACAAAGTGTTTAGAAGACGAGTGCAGGGAGCACACAACCATGTCAGTCAAAAAAAATGAAAAAGGAATCCAGATAACATCTGCAGAGGCTCTGGACAGGCGTCGATGAACAATCAAACACACACGCACATGCACACGCACACGCACACGCACGATGTATGTCTCTCTTCCTTCTATCACAGTTAGACGTCAAGCGCAGAAGCCTCCAGCTTACTTGACCATAAGCCATCCGAACCAATTTAGCCATTTGCGTTAAGTGGTGGAGAAAAAGTTTGGGTTAGCCTGAGCCCCTTAATCCTTGGCCAGTACAGACCATGGGTGGTCACACACACACACACACACGCACACACGCACACACACACACACACACACAGATACAGACACACACCACACATTGTGCAGCTGCAGTGAGAGGGAGGAGGAGGGGTCTTGGGAGAGAATAGTGGTTGGCCTGAGAGGTATAGTGGACTGCCTATATGCTGCTTAAAACATAATTTACATATTTACAAAAACATTATATATATATATTGAAAAATTGTATTACCTCTGCTGAGAATTTCACCTCAATCTAAATCAAGGTTTTTGGTGTCTACTTAAATGTGTTCTGAAGTATTGAGTGGTTAGATTCACACGTAATGAACGAGCCAGAACGAACAATTGGGCTTTTGTCAAACTGCCAAATCATTATTTACAATCGTAGTGCAAATATTTGACTGATATTAAAGAGATTACACAATATTTCTTATTATAAATAATGATGATAATGGCTCTGCAGTCCCTAATCACACAGACTTGCAGGCCAACACACGTACACATGTGTAAAACAAACACCATACTCCCTGAGCCCCCCCATACCTTCCACTTACAGTAAATAAGTGGCATTAAATGAGGCCGCTGACACTTGTGTGCTCCCTGGAGGACACCTGACCCAGCCTGGACAAGCCCACACTGGGACAATCTGCACTGTGGCATGTCAGGTGGGGGGTGCAGGGAAACAATGGGGAAATGTGTGAGCATGCTGTAGTGAAAACACTGGTACTTACTGGTACCCTTCATTCACATCCCTGTTAGGCTTGTGGCCTAACACTCACATTTATTCAATTATAATTGCTATTATGAGGTGAAACAAGACATTGTGCATAAGTGAGAGTCACACTATGTGACTTCATGGGCCAGCGACGGGAACACGCGGTTTGGTGTTTACATAACAGGAAGGGCACACACTGGTGAACTTAAATATCTTGTTAGTGCTAAGCAGAGAAGCCACCCAGACTTCAATGTCAGCCCACCTTGTAAAATCACTGCACCATAATATAAATTAAGAAATATAAAAAAAAAATAAAGAAATTCCTGAATTGAATCTGCGCTCTCTAAATACATGATGATGAATTAAAAGCTATGATGAGGCATGATTCTATTTTCTTCCTAACGTCCTCTTATTTAAAACAGAGACTTAAGTCTTAACAAACGGTTTTCTTTTTTGGTGCGAAAACACATAAAAGATGGGTGTTTCCGGTCCTTTTTTCAAAGCCTTAATACCAGATTTACCTTTCAGCTGCCATAAATGCAATTATTTGAGAACAGGAGAAAAAATAAACTCCAACATGTTTTCACTTTTAATGCAACTCAAATAGGAATAATTATTGCATTAGTCGGGGACTATTTTCACACATGCGGTGAAGAATGTAATATTTGGCAGTGCAACACTGTGTATGTAATACCTTTTTGATAGATTTAGGAAGAAATAATAAAATTCCATCTCTGGTTACACAGACATGTAAGACCGTTTTTTTTAACTTTTGAAATTATTTGTTTATTATAGGAACAATTACAGAATAGTACCAACCTATAACGTAATCACTGCCTAATGTTAATTAGGCCTTTGCTGTCATCCCCAACAGCAAGGGTATATCCTTGAAAAGTCCCCATTCCCCTGTGTTGTACAACCATCCCCCTGATTTAACCCCTAAAATAAATATGAAGTTATTTTCACAGTATTTTTAGATAAAAATCTCCCGAATAGAGGTTTATATGAACTTTTAGACTAAAATATGGATAATATTATATAAACCAGATTGGTCTCATCAATTCCATTCATATGCACCAAATTTGGATGTAATCAGATCAACAGTTGATAAATTATGACCCAAAAACTTTTGGAGATAAAGCTTCCCCTAGTGTCAAAAATGTACAACTGACCTTTCCCAAAAACCAATCCAGTTCTTCCTCACTCCAAATTCTATGGGGTCGTTAAGTTTGATGTAAGTAAGTGATGAGTAATGATCCCAGAAATGGTTTTTGAGGTGTATCTTGGAGAAAAGTGTTTTATTTTTAAAAAACAGCTCCACCTAGTGAGTAAAATATGAACTTTTAAAGTAAAATATGATATACACAAGACAGTTCTCCTTGAATCAATTCTTATGCACTAACTTTGGACTTAATTGGGCAGATTGTGTTTTTCGTAAAAGGCTCCCCCTAGTGAATGAAATATGAACAAACAAGTAAACACAACATATAAAAGATAGATCTCCATTAATCAGTCCATTCTTATGCACCAGATTTGGACAAAATCGATCCAATGCTTGAGAAATTATGGACCAAAACCTTCTGGAGATAAAGCTCCCCCTAGTCTTAGAAATATATAACCGACCTCTCCCAACATCAACCCAGTTCTTCCTCTCACTAAAGTCTATGGGGGTCTAAAGTTTGAAAACGATCCATGAAACAGTCTTTGAGTTTTTGCCCTAAAACCAAGGATCTACGTAGTCCTAATCTTCCTTGAGTCCAGCTGCCTTAATAGCACTAAGGATAAATCTGTCTCTGATTTGACTTCACTGTTGTTGCCTTGTTTGTACTGGTGATTTAGTGAAAGTATAGTGGGTAGGAGTCTGTGGCTTCTATTTCTCCCTGGTGTCTTTTTTCAAGGTCATTAATCTGCAATAAATTCTCAAGCAATTTGTCCACAGGGGGAATTTTACCCACTTTGTGTCTGAAACGTGACCCTTGAAGTGATGAAATGCTGTTTTTGCCCACACATTTTGTGAAAACATGTGCTTGCACACAGACCTCAGCAGATGTACCACAAGAGATGGACTTTGTGGACTTAAGATAAAGTATCTATGTGCAGACAACTCGACTGCTACAATCTAAAACATCTCAGTGAGACAGATTGGGACCAAGACAGCCCTTTATCCGGTGTTTATCAGCACAACAAACTCACATATGAGAGCTCGCATTGTATTTGCTCTCACCAGACTATGTCACGCTTCCGCAGCTTCATCCTAGAAAATGAGAGTCTCTTTGATATTTGAGAGGCAAAAAGACAGTGGCTTTAGTCACAGTCTGTGTCAGTTAAAATCATTAAAATAGATCAAGCTCTGTGGAAGAAATTATTTCGGTTTGACACAGAGAGTGGGTCCAATGAGAAATTTCCAAACATGTGCGGAAATTCACGTTAATCGGGTTTGTAAAGTTTAGTTCCGACTTAGAGACCGTGTTCAGACTTGGTTTTAAAATGCCTTTTGGGGGATCGGTTCAAAAGTGGACAGCGAGACACACTGCTAAATACAAGCGTAAACAACCATTGTGATCCAAACACTCGCCTAGGTGGTCTTTCACCACATATCTTTTGCACTTAAATAATATGTCCTGATGCATCCCAGACAATGAAGTAACTGGAAAAATCTGTTCCGGACTTGGTGGTTGTTTTGGTGGTAGCGCGACCGGATGTAAAAGTGTATTTTCGCATTTTCAAGTGTCCTGCGCTCTTTATTGAGTCAAAAATACTTAGTTCTGTCAGTCTCAACAGTTGGACTTGTCCGTACATGTATATGGGCTCTGGAAGCATCTAACCGTTGTTAGGTAGCTCGTGCTAGCTAGTTAAAAACAAATATGGCACTTGACTGGTGTGACTGCTTACTACACGTGACGCCATTTGACCTTTTAGCGGAAGTGACTTAGGCAGCAACGAAATCTGAACACAAGTGGTCTGCTGGACACTTTTCAGAGACATATGATAAATAAACGTGTAAACGGTGATGTGTCTCTTTGTGTCACACAAAATTCATTTTACAACCAAGCCTGAACAGCGTCATTGTTCGGAAAAGTTAAGCAAAAATTGACTAGAGGCTACTAATGGTACTTTTACCATAATTTGAAAATAATTCCTATTTTGGGGATGCGTAAAATATATTTAACTATTTGTCCGATATGGAATAAAATTTTAACCGTCTTAAGGACAAATGCACAGATGGCAGATGCTACGAGGTGGATACAGGGAGCATGAGAGACAAGCGTCAGCAATCTCCTTAGCCAAAGTCAATTTTGTATGGCCTCTAAAGGACTTACCATGATTATTAGTGGTTGTTCATGATCAAATGACAGGAAATAGGAAACTGTCCTCATCTGCTCTGCCTTGATCTTCCACTTGAATTATACATATACATCTTTGTTTGATGGCTCTATCTTCATAATGTTACATTTGGATTAGCCACGAAAAACTCCTCAGAGGTCACCTCTCCCTGGTGCATTAAGAAAAATCTCATTCTTGGTTGCATTCATTGCAAAATGCTTTTCCTATGGCCCTTGGAATTGTTCTTCTCATGTAGACCTCAACAGATGCTGAACTATTCTTGTACAACGATAATTGGTGCAGTTTTGTTTATCCTGAATTTGCTGTGTGAAGTAGTTGCCAAAGGGTAAACAGGCTTTAAAATAGTCACAGCTAAATGACTTCAATTATGCCAGAGAGTAAAAAAAAACAAACGTGGAAGAGGACGTATTTATCTTACGTAGCAGATATTTATTACGCGTTTATCTCAGCAAATGCGCTATGGACAAAGAGAATAGTTTGTATTGAGAATGTGCTCCTTATCCCGTCTGATCAGCTCCAAGGGATTGTGGCCTAAAAAAGATCAGGGAGCGGACATCTGCCCAGGAACCTGAGGTCAAAAGTCAGAAGCAAAAACGACCTCCGCATTCCAAATGACTGCTGCCCTCCACACACACACACACCCACACACACGCACAAACACACACACACACACACGCACACACAAGCACGATCACACACCCACACACACAAGACATAAAGAGCTCTTTCTGCTTGAGTTTGAATCATCAAAATTCCTCCAATCTAAATGTTCTCAACTAATTATTTTTTCTATTTCCTTTTTCAGGGTAGCTCAAAGATTCCAGAAAAAGTCAAAGCTGGTGAGTCCCTGCTGTTTTTTCTCCTCGTGTGTCCAGTTTAGATCTATCAATCACATTAGGCTGTATTAGGTTGTGTTCTGTCACATTTGGAAAAAAAAAAAAAGTTTGTCTGCAACTGATCTGGTCTCTGTCTGCTCCGGTGTCATGTGAACGGACTCTGCGATCCAGTTTTGATTGA
Source organism: Lophius piscatorius (assembly GCA_009660295.1). Taxonomy (NCBI): domain Eukaryota; kingdom Metazoa; phylum Chordata; class Actinopteri; order Lophiiformes; family Lophiidae; genus Lophius; species Lophius piscatorius. The sequence goes on from VRLP01001216.1 coordinate 43,906, forward strand.
TAGCCTTGTGCGGCGCTCACAACATGCTGTATGAAGGAGAGGGAAGGCGGTCGAGCGGAGGAGGACAGGCTCTATCAAACCCTGGATGCGAGTGTAGATAAGATCCTAGACTCATCTACTAAACCATCAAGCCAGTCGCCTTTAAAAGCCGTAAAAGATAAGAGCCAGACTGGATGTCGTGTCTGACGCCCGGAAAGTTTCCCCCATATTCAGTTAAGTTTGGTTTGACTCAACTTCCTTTACGAATAAAAGCTAAATACCTCAAATCTGACAACTCTACTCTTATCAGTCCTCTTGGATTCCAAGTATCGACATGTTGTGTCATCACTTGACAGTGCTTGCCCTCATCTTTATTATGAATCGATCTTAGGAAGAAACTCAATCTGTCGTGACTCACCCTCCCACATCCCCCAATCTCTGGCTCCGACCTCTCCGTCAGCAGTCTGCTGGTCATACAGGGTCATCTGGAAACTATGGACGGGCAGACCTACTTTCAGACAGCTGGCAGGGGAGCAGTGTTCATTAAACATCTCCCTGTATCGTTAGTCCACCGGCAAACAATACCACTGAGGTGGCTTGACGTGGGGACGAGGCTTTCATAATCCCCCCTGCTGTCCCAAAGCCCACTAGGAGTCCCCACTCACTCTTGGTCCGCCTCTAATTACCGACACTTGCTGGAAACCTTTCATGGCAACCGTGCAGACAGTGTCAGTCCGTGTAGACTTGTGTATGAGTATGCATGAGCTTGGCTACTATTTTGGCAAGGGGCTCACTCCAAATGTTTTCACGAGGAAAAAATGCACAGTGCCAACATCAAAGCGGTCCAATGTCCTTTGTTCATTTCTTCATTTAATTCAGTGTGACTTCCTGCGAGCACGTTATGCAACCTCCATTTCTGGTTATGTGTGGCGGTACCCATACCTCTTGGGCGTGGGGGTTGGTGTTTTGACGGGTAGACGCCACGGTATTGGGGGATTTGATGGAGCACAGAAAGCCCAGTGTTCATTGTGTGACATCAAAGACCCCTCTGTATCTCTAGCGTTTAAGCCCCTGGGAATGACACATTTCCAACAATGTTACATCACACAGCATACCCTACAGGCTCCTGCTGCACAAGGATGACAGGCAGCTCATTGATGGGTAATTTTACTATCTGTGGGACCGTGGAAGCACACCTGTGATTACGAGAAGCTCTCACAGCACAAAGAGGATGTGTCGACGTTCAGCAGCGTTACATCTGAAGACCTGTTTTGTCCTGCGGCCCTGAGCGGCACGAGGCCTGCAGAGAGAGAACTTGTGCGCTGGAATGCAGAATAACTCATATCGTCCTGCATTCCTTCTGAGGATGATATGTACTTTCATGCGTGAAGTCTGCTTGACTGTCCTTATCATCAGTTGGGCATCATCTCAGATATGATTCCCGTATGTACAGAGCACAACTGAAAGCCAGTAGAAATCCATTTCTTCCTGACTGTGTGTTGATTGTGTGACCATTTTCAAGCGTTAGACACGATCATTCATAAAGTGGGGGGTGGGAGGTGAAATGCACCACCAAGCAGCCATTTAACTGAACTTTTTATCACATGACTCCGCATTTCATGGTGGTAGTTTAGAGTAGACAGACTTTCACCAAAAATTGTAAAGGGTTTTTAATGTGAATATTCTCCTTGCTGTGCGTATCACTTTCACCACACTGGTGCCTGCTGTGACCGAAAGCCTATTCAGTGTGAATAAACAGAATGGACAATGGGAAAAAAGAAGCACAAGTAGACTTTGTGTGTGTCTTGCAGAGTGGGTGTGGATAAAGTTGGACTCAGCCAGGCCAGACAGAGAAGAGATTTTTATTTTTAAAAAGGCAAGGTATTTAAAATCATCAACATAGGCGTAGGAGTAGGCGGACACTTTCATATCGTGTTGATGCTAGCTTGCTACACCTAGTAGACAAAGGTACCAGAGTATCTATTGTTAAATTTAAATGGAAATCATTTTAATTTGACAAAAGCTACAAATTGGTAAGTGCTTATCTTTTAGGAGCAGCTTCTTTACTCAGCGACTTCCCATCCTCTATTCCAGGAAGGTTAGAGGTTATCCCTGTGTGAGTGAAGGACAGTTTAAAGGAAGCCAGGGATTGACAGTAAATCAAAATAGTCTCCAGTCTGGTGGAGGAAATATTGGAAACACTCTATCCTCTCTTGTGGGGTTGATTGTTGGTATCGTTTAGGATTCAATAATAGCCGCTTTAAGACCGGGGAACGAGACGGGAGCGGCTATATTCAAGAAAAATTTGTGTTGTTAGAAATGATGTCACCATAAATAATACACAAGTGCCCAAAAAAGAACAAAACATAGTTTTATGTGGTGCCTTTCATCCACCCATCCATCCATCCACTCATTCACCCATCCATCCATTCAGCCCAATTAACACCCATCCATTCATTCATCCAGCCATCTATTCATCCACCCCACAATCCATCCATCCATCCATTCACCCACGCACCCACCCATCATCCAACCACCCCACAATCTAGAATCCATCCATCCATCCATCGAACCACCAATTCGTCCACCCGCCCCACAATCTATCATCAATCCACCCATGCATCATCTATCCATCCATCCATGCATCTTTCCATCCATCCATCCGTCTATCCATCCATCAATTCATCAATCACTCCATCCATCCATCCATCCATCCATCCAACCATCCATCCATCCATCCACCTAAACACCAACTCATTCACCTATTCATCCACCCCACCATCCATCAATCCATCCATTCACCCACGCTTCCACCCATCATCCACCCATCCCACAATCTATAATCCATCCATCCATCCATCCAGCCTCATGGGAGTTCTCAAGCCTGTCCCAGCAGACCTTGTGTGAGAGGCGGGGTACATCATGGAACCGTTAACACGTTATCACAGTTTTTATTTTTATTTTACAGCACATTACTAATCATCTTTGATTGCCTTATGTTAGATCTGATCGAGATTAAATGTACATACAGACAAATCTGACGTTAATCAATATTTGACTGGAGATACAGCAGGTGCTGTTCACGTATACAGCAGAAGAATGTAGACGATTGGATGTGTAACGTTCCCTCTCCCAGTGCTTTTCCAGATTGCTTGTTCTAAGAATCACATGTGTTTTGTTTTTTTTCCTTGACTGTAGCTGAGGTTAGAGGCACTATGCTGCACTTTCCGGATCTAAATATAAACCAGTGGGAATATCTAAACAGAACACAATAACAGGCGAACCTAAAACCAGCAGGGTTAGAGTCTGACCTTTTACCTGCACTCATAGCCCTGTAGTTGTAGGCGGAGTGAAGAAAATGACAGAAAGAGGAAATGTTCAGGAGCCTCAGTGGAGTCCTGTATGGAAGGTGCGCCGACCTAAAGAGCTGGTGTTTCCTAGCAATCAAACTCATCATTTGTACCAGTCTGGCTCTCGTTCGTTTCCCTTTCTCTGTTATTCCTGGTTTTCCATTTCATCACCATTCTTGGAACTTGCATGTAGACGGGATGCTTCTTGCCAATGCTGTTGTGTTTTCAGTGTTTTAGCAATTAATAAAAATGTATATATACAGCACCTTTGAATATGTGCATGCTGTTACAATCAGGATCTGACGGTGATAACTGATGTTCTATGTCCTGCTATATGATGGAAGTGTCGGTAATAAGGATGTTACTGGCTTCATAGGTTTAAGGACATTTTTATTTTATATTTGACTGGCCCAACCCTAAACCTCACAACACTGCAGCATTTTTCTCCTCCTTTTCAGAATTTTGTCTTCGAGTAACTTGTGATCATCAGAATGAGACTGAAGTACACAGTTACAGATTGTTCTTATCATCACTACAACTTTTACATGCTGTAGTTAATTTGGGGAAAATGTGTTTTTTTTCCCCCATGTCCATTTTCTTGCACTATTGAGAAAAAAACAGGCCGTTTACTGTTTTATTTCTATCATTTTTATTAACTGATCTCAAATAAAAGTTAGCTGCCCTTTCTCATGTTTGTTATGCTTCGCTGAGCTTCCGGGTCATGCGGTCATGTGACTCAGAATGAAACCTTAATCAACATTGTGAATAAAACAAATAATACCTAATATTGACTAAGGAATTTCCATTATTGATAAACACATCAGATTTGATCTCAATCAAGGTTTTACAGCAGAAACTGCTTTTATGGCTGCTACTTGACCCGTGACACGTTGCCATGGCGACAAAGGAAGTTAATGTGTGTTATTGCCTTATTGTGGATTTTCCAATTCCAATCCACGATTTTCCAATTGTGGATAAAAGTTTTCTTGAGTACTGTGTATGTTGAGGTCATTATTAGCTACTTTTGCTGTTTTCATCCACTGTGTCTCTTACATTTCTGCACTGTACTTAACTTGTGGTTCATGTTTGCACGTCGCCATGGTAACGGCAATATCGGTGCTTGTTTTCTCGTGATCTTGAACAGTAATTATCTCGTTATCAAGAGAAAACTGTCACTAGTTTTGTCGGGATAACGAGTTAATCATCTCGTTATTATGAAATAACGGCAAAAAATAATTAGCTTCGGCTTATCTGACGCCTTATCTGAAGCCTAGAACTCCATGGAGGCTGTTGGAGGTTATATGCTAGTAACAGCATTTTACACAAATAAATGTAAAAAAGCGTATATTTCTTATGAATGAGTGATGATCTTTTTTTTTTTGAGGGAGACTCATCGAAAACGATTTGTCACTCAGGTGCGCCTCAAAATAAAATAAAAAGATCGACGTCACCTCCTTATTTAATGAATAACAAACAGTCTATTAAGTTGAGTCATTCTTCTAATCTATCTGTTGCTAAAAAGGAAATAGGTTTTTCTAGGACAGATGGTGTCTGGGAATGTGACAAAGATCTGGTGATAGGGCTAATTAGATTTAAAAGACTGCATCTCCAAGGTGAGCAAATTTCCTCCACAATTTGTGCTTAATTCAGAGAGCGCTGCAGTCAAATCAGTTAGCTGTCATACTTCTAACCTTTCTACCCTGCATCAACATGCCCTCTGTGGGCATTGCTCTGGTTAGAAAAGAAGCTTTGACAGACGTAATAAAGCTCTCTTGGTCTGGCCCCCAGTCAGTAAAGGCTCTTGACTGATGTTTCTGTTGCTTCTTCCTGCTCTTTCACTGAGTCTGCCTTATCCCACTTTTCTTTGCCATCCGTTCATACTCAGGACACGAGCTGCTGTCTTTGTGCAAGGTCACATTCCTGGCCTACCCCTGTCAGTCCACACCAGCCTTAACGCCTCCCCCGACGGCCCCTCCCTTCCCCATTTGACACTCTCTCTGGCTTCCTGTGTGGAGACTGGTACTCTACCATGTTGTGGCTCTTCCCATGTATATTCACATCTGGGACTCAGCCGCGAAAGCATTTCAAGGTGCCATCTGTTTCCCTTAGAAGCAAATGATCCCGTTGTCTGAGATCGAAGTTGTGACTGTTTAAAATAGATATTTTCTCATTTTAAAAGGTTTGTAAAAGGTTCACGTTTTACAGAGTCTGGCAGTGCACCTCTGTTTATGCAGATGTTATGCTGAATCGTCATTAATAATAATAAATAATAAAGTTCTTCTTCCAACACTACTTTCCTCTCGCTCTTTGTGCCGCCAATATCCTGGAGGAGAAGCACAGAAAGCTCCTTGTTCCTTTGTGACTTCTGAGTTGTTTTTTTTATTTTTTAGAATTTATCTCCCTAGCTGTGGAGCTCTTAACTGGAAACTACTGCATGAGGGGGGGATTTACAACAAGAAGTCAGCTTTCTTAACTCAAAGTTATAACAATAAAAGTCACCCCAATACCACAGACAGAAATATTTAGACTCGTGTCGTTATTTATTACTCAGACTTTATTTTTCTGTAGGCTACCATGTGATTGATTCCCTGTTGTGCATGAAAATCAAGAATTGCTATTTACAGATCCTAGGCTATGATGCTTTTATTTTCAATATTGTCAAAAAGGAACTGTAAGGATTAAGGTTTACGTATTTTATGGCAGTACTATATGTCAAAATTTGCAGCATATAAATGTATGGAAAGGTTGCAGATTCTGCTTTTCACTGCTGGCAATGACTGTTTTTGCCTGTTGAGTCTGTATGTCAGCAGAGTTTACCGTTCAAAGAAATCTGGTGGAAAGTATGATAATTATCCATGGAAAAGAGATTTTCCTCCTCCGGGCTTGGAATTTCCATGGGTTCCTTGGTGATATAACATGATATGTATTCCGTGTTATGTATTCATTTGAAGAAAAAGAAAAAAAAAAAGATAGAATTTGTGTTCCGAATTCTTGGTACAAATATAGTCGTTCCCCTAATCTACTATATCTGTTCATGGCAGCCACAATATGGTAACATTTGAAAAGGATCATGCATATGACATATGAACACAAATACTTATTAAATGTTTAGATTCTTGTTAAAAATGGAAGCATGGAAAAAAAGAGCACATTGAAACACTAAAGGGATCTAGTAGATCCCGTCTCCAGATGAAGATAGAGAAGTCTCTCCTCCTCTGCTCTCTACTTTACCCAGACTACCTTTCACCTTGCCAGCCCTGTAGGTGTCGCAGTTGAAACATAATCTGAATTTCAATTATGATATTTATACCAATAAGATGAATTATTTTACAAATGAGACTTAGATCTGGTAATGGTTTATATGAACCAAGTGACCCTTTTTGTATGTCGATCCCCTTCTCGCCTCTATGGACCAGCCTCCTCTGCCATATACTGTTCCAGAAGGCTTGCTTTAAGGAGATCCATCACAAATGTATCACTTGGCTGTATTTTCCATCCAATATCAAGAGTATATTGCACAATCCCTCCTTTATATTTTTATTCTTAATTTATCTGAAATCCATCACTGACTTGTACATTAATTTCAAAAGAACCATGAAGAATTTTTATCCATAATCAGGGTGTTGTAAATCTCCCAGTGTTGATAAGGTGAGATGTCCCCCGTATCATGAATCTGTCCTGGTCCAGCGGGCTCCGTCACTCCCTGGCTGGTTTATTCCTCTTATCTGGGTATGAAGGGGGCGAATCATCTGAATCCTAGTGCAGACTTGTTGTTTGCATAAACTATATATGGTATTCTTTGTGTTCCGATATCACGAGGTGTCTGGTTGTTGGGTGTCTTGCTGTATTTTTAGCTCTTGAATTAACTGGCACATGCACACCAGACTTCGCTTCAGTCGGATTGGAGCTCCGTGGAAGTAGGGCAGTGACGTTGAGGATATGTGTTTGATAGCAGAGTAAGGCTTCAAGCAGATGGTCAGATCAAACGCACTCACACACAATTACAGTCACATTTGCGACACGCCCACACATACATGCTTCAACATACCGACACTTTTTTGGCCCTGCTGTAAAGAATGGAGGACAGTACATTGTTTTTCCACAGACATTTTGATGATAGACTCTCACATACTGTTTACATGCTCCGTTTGAAGTCCTCCCGGGAATAACCCCCACCCCAATGTTTCACCTCTCTGTCTCCATTTCTAGGCCAGGATGTTGGCAGGTAACCCTCTCCTGCCTTTTTTCTGTTGAGTTTAGCTGAAGGTAGACACTCCTGGCACGCTGTTAACTTGTTTGACAGAGGGGGTACTTGGCAAGACTTTACTTTCCATTGTTTTCGATCCTCTCCTCCGCCCTTGAGGACATTCTCAGTCATATTTATATTTCCCCTTTATCAAAGGTACAGAGAACAAGTGTTGTCCATTACATTTTTGCCATACAGACACTTACGAGTACCGAATACTCACAGACCTTCAAACTAAACTTTACTTTAAACAAAGGCGACCCGAGAAAACACACAACCGACATTTTTCACATGGTTTTATTTAATCACGCACAAAAAAGTTATCCAGAAGGAAATCAATAGTATGAAAATATAACCCCGGCCCCCTGAACTTATGACTACTGTAGTTGTGCTGCCTCTATCAGCAACAATGGCGACCAAACGCTTGCTGACAACACTTTAGTGAAATCTCAGGCTACTGTTGGTCCCTTAGAAACCTTTTCCATCGTTTGTGGCATACAGAGGCTGGAGATCAATGTCTTACTTGAGTTTGAGCTTCAACTCACAGACTGATGACCTGACATTCTCCTTCAGAATTTTCTCATGGAGAGTAGAATTCATGTAATTCAAGTGAAGCAGCACAACATCCCTACAACATCAAACCACCACTTCCACTTTTTGTTGCTGTCTTCCAAACAGTTCAACATTTGACCCATTAGCCCATAAAATATTCTCCTAAAAGCACTGAGGGTCTGTTTTTGGGGTATTTTGTCTTACAAATTGTGGTGCCATGAAGACTGACCTTTATTGAGGTGAGACAGGCTTGTAGTTGCTCTAATATTTTCCTTGAATCATTTGTGTCTTCCTGAATAAAACTCTCACCATACTCTTGTAGTCAGACCATCTCTGGAAAAGTTCCCTTTTGTTCCAAGTATTTTCTGTTTGTAGATAATGTGTCTCACTACGGATCTGTGGAGTACCACAGCCCTAGAAATCGATTTGTAACCGTACCAGCATCAATGATTTTCAATCATGTTCTTCCTCATCTTCTCTGGAATGTCTTTTTATTTTGGCATGGTGTGCCACTGGTGAGACCTACGAAGCAACTTCATGCATCGGAAAATCGTCTGTTTAACTGATGATTTGATGGAATGGGGTTGATAGTTATCTAGTCAGGGTGTGTTTAGTAGTTTGGCTTTTGCTGTAATCTTTTGGCGAAGGGTTTTTCGTAATGTGTGTCAAGTTGTTGTCAGATCCACCGTAGATTTGACAGTTTGCTAAAGATCCACACATAAATACTTTTTTACAGCAGTGTATGCTCACCTGTGTGTGTGTGTGTTTGTGTGTGTGTGTGTGTGTTTGTTTTTGCGAGAGAAGGAAGTAAAAATCAGATGCTTTTGAAGGATGTTAGTTTTCCTGCATCCCATCCTCGCAATGTCGTGAGAGAGCAAGAGCGAGAGAATCGGGCCTTATCAGTCCCAGCAAGCCTGGAGAGAGACCATAAAGTCAATTGGCCACAATGAGCACAATGCTATCAGCAGGCTGCAATAAGTCAGGACATGGTACATTAACTTCACTTGCTGAAGCAATTAGCACAATTGGCTGACTTTGTCAAACGTGAGCTCAGTGCGGTATGTAATGATGGGTTATCTCATCATCCCACACACAAATAAACTCACTCTCATTCAGTTAACTCTGGCACTAGCACAGTATTAAAGTTTTCTATTTAATTAAGTGCAGTAAATCTCACCGAGCTTCTGTAAACAGAAATTATCAAATCATCACTTCATAAAATCGACATAATTAATGCAATATTCTGTTGACTCGCCCAGCAGGCTTGAGGCACCACTAGCAGTCGTTTGAAGTGGTTTTTCTGGCTGCTGAGGTAAAATGAATTTACTTTCTTATATGGCTTTGATTTGGTCTCCACCCGCTCATGAGGAATAAATCCAGCTCTCAAGCTGCTTTGTGTTCACTAGCTAGTCCTTCACTTTGTCCAGCTAGGATTTGGTGCTGAGCCGGCAGTGTACAGTGGGTTTATAGGAGCTTTTTTTTATGCTTGAGGCGCTCTTCTGCTATGGATGCAAACACCAATAATAATGAGCGCAGTGAGACTGAAACCAAACAGTGAAGTTGAAGGCTAAGAAGTCAAAACACAATGATGTGACAAATTGTCAAACAATGCAAAATCTATTATGATTATCAACCACTGGGGGGACCTTCTCACATTGCAGCAATGCTAATGTAGTCTTTGTCTTTATTTTGTTGATCTTGCATAAAAACAGAAACATTTTACTATGTTTATTCGTGTTTGTACGATGCATTCCTATTTTTTTAAGTAATTTTTATAGGTAATTATTTATCCTAAGATAGTTGTATAACAGTGTTACCACACCTTTACTGTTTTTTAAATGATTTTTTTACATAGTCAGTAGCCAGTGATTAGCTTCTTTGCAGTATTGAGAGTTGTGCTTGCTTTAAAGAAGTGAAATCAGTATTATCCGATCAATTCAACAAGTCTGAGTAATGGTACCATTGTGCTGTTTGGGTCCATATCAGTAGCTTAGGTTTTGTTACGTAAGGTCGACAGCACATGTGTATCTCCAAAGCTAATGCCATTTACATGTGTTTCTATTTCTATATTAATTTATCTAAAGTACAGTCATACCATTTGGACCAACGGTATCATGAACCATTTCCCATGACTGTGGAATGTCAATATTGACTGTATGGAATGAAGTTTCTGTGCTGCACATTGAACCAATGAGAGAACATTTTCCAAAGCCGAGCATTTTCCTCTTGTCTTTTTTGGGAAACCCTGAAAACGTCTTTATCATCAGCCATTTCTGGGAACCATTTCTTTGTCTTGCAGCTTTTTCTAAGTGAGTCAGACATTATCCTAGGCCCCTGTATTCATCATTTGACTTCCCGTGTTTCGGCTTCACATATGAGATGTTTTTAGCTGTGGTGGAACCGGACAAGTGAATCTTCATTCTTCTTAATTCTTACGCATTAAGAAGAAAACCAAACATTTAAATGAATCAATGCGACATCTCTAATGCTCTGCTGTGACGTGAATTGTGCAGCAATTGTGAAGCAAGAATTTAGATCTCACATATTCTAGTACAAGTCACCATATCCAGACTTCAAATTCTGTCAAGTTTTGCAGAATGAATTGAGCCAAAAAAAGAAAAAAAACACCGCTTTTATTAGTTTAATACAAATGAGGAACTTTGAGTTCTGTTCAATATCATAGAAGGATATTGAAGAAGATCCACTTTAACTCACATTCTGTCATTTGATGTTAATGTTCTCTGGGGGAAAAAAGGGCAGTTTTAAACAAATTCTAGGCTATTCTATCAATTTCTGTCTGATTTTGCACAAAGATGGGAAATAATAAGTCGTCTGTCCAAGCAGTGTGGAGCATAGTAATCTGGAATTCTCTCTCTTAATAATGTAGTGGGATCTTCTCATGTCATGAGTTCCTTTTCTATTCTCCTGTACATTTTTTGCAGAATGATTCCACCAAAGTTTGCAGAGTGTGTTTCAGTGCTGGTACCTTGGCTGGTTAAGGTCGTTTGTGGGCAACGACTTTCATATTCTGTGCTGTGGTTTGTTCAGAGATAGTGAAACAAGATGTCCAACTTTTCAAACACAAACCATTGACATGCAAGCAAGGATGATCTGTGACTTGTGACTATTTCCAAAAACGTGTATGCTGAACCTGGTGGTGTCTCTGTTTGTCTCATGACTGTTTGTTCACTCAGACCATGCATACTTACCTAGAACCACTGGAAGTCCTCTCAGTACACACCTGCCATAGTCTTCACTACTTGTCTGTAAGGAAACGAATGCATGGTGGGAAACATACTCCATGATGTAATGTTATGACATCATTGTGGATGATGCATATTGCACACCCCTACCCTAAAGTATTTAGACATTCAAAGAGAGTACTGGAGCTTGTAGCAGAAAACAATTACACTTAAACACTCACACGCACACACACACACACTAGCTTTCGGGGAGAATAGAATATGAGAGCATTGCAGCACCAGCTGGATGAGTCCTAGTAGTCGCTGCACTGATGCTTACTGCAGCAGTCAGGAGCGCACAGTCCAGAGTGGAGCAGAACAGAGTCACAGAGTAAAGGAGGCAGAAACCAGACCAGTACACCATCAGGTGCAGGAATAGGTGAAGAGAAAAGGAAGGGCTCTCACGTAGATACTTTTGACTCGATGCTCATCGTCATGTCTCGATCAATAAGGCTGCTCCTGCTGCAGAGGTCCTTCTCGGACCACATCAGATCATCCAGCTCTAAAGCCTTAGATGTGATCAGCAGGACAGCTAGAGAGAGTCGACTTGCAGGTGAGTGACGAAAGCAAGGGGATGACTTGTCAAACGTATGTTAGTAAATGTCAATGCCTGTTTGCCTCTCATGGATGTACTTTACTCCAATAAGTCAATAATTCTTAAACATTGTGCAAAATAGGATGGGAAACTGCGATGTCATCCTTTGAGCGAGAATATGATATACGCTGCAAAGCTTCCGTACAATGCTTCTGACAAACAGATCAGTAGACAGAATTTAATGGATGTTCAGGGGATGCTGCACCTCAGGGAGACAGGCAATATTAAAGATAATTGTCTATTTTTGATGTTTGTCTTGATGTGACATCAGTTCTATTTCTGTTGGTGCATCCAAATGACTGGACTACTCCAGGTATTAGCAGTGTTGGCTTTTTCCCTCTTACCTGCTTCTGCCACCGTTGCTTGAGAACAGGGTTTTGTCCATCTATAACTCATGAGGTGGTTTTACACGCACAGGACTGAGTGCTTCAGAATAGGCGTCCAATTCCCTTGCATGCTTTTAAATAATACAGATAGTCATCTCTCTTATAAGAGCAGCAGCAGGGAAAATGGATTCCCTCTTGAGTAATATCGGCCTGAACCATCGACCAATTCAGGTCGATGTACGTGTCTTTAAGATCATCTTTAAGGGTCACGATGTGATTTGTTTCATTAGGAAGGATCCAGTGCAATTTTCCCCTCTTAATCTGAGTGAAGTAATTTCCAATGAAGTAGCCAGCATCCGGTCATAAATATCTTCCAACAAACAATGCTCAGGTCAGGATGTTGCTGCATAGCTCACTGTCCCACATGAAAGAGGGAAGAGTCAAAAAGTGGGTCAGGGATCACAACAGGTTCTGATTATAGTTCCCTTGACATGCTTTCATCGGTTTTCTTTCTTCCAAAGTGTGGACACAATGTTTTGACATTGACATGGAATTCTTGTGAAGGATATCATTGAGACTGTATCAAACTTAATTCAGATATCTCCACACATTATTGTGTAAAGCATGCTGTTGGGTCGTATCCATTAAACTCAAATGAAACTTATTGTGGATACTGCCTTAAATTATGAATCAAAGTCTTACTTTAGAAAAATAAACTTAGATTTTGTATCCGCCCGAAGGATTGTCGTCCGCTGCCATCCTTCGTGTTAACGTGATAACAAAAAAACCATTGCATGAAAAATTTTGTACCCTCATAGTTTGAGGAAGAACTGGTTGGATTTTGAGAAAGGTTGGTTTTATTTCCAACTCTATGGTAAGCTTTATCTTAAAAAAGTTTTCAGGCCATCATTTTTCAACAGTTGTTCTGATTTAGTCCATATATAGTTCATATTAATCGCCTCAACTCTCTAGAATTTGTATCTCTGCTCTGTTTGAAGATGATGTGGTTCTGTTGGCTTTATCGGTCCGTGATCTCCAGCATGCACCTGAGCAGTCACTGAGTGTGAAGCAGCTGGTGTGAAAGTCAGAACCTCCAAATCTGAGACCATGGTTCTCTACTGGAAAACAGTTGACTGTCCTTTTCAGATTGGGGGTGGGTTGCTGCCTCAGGCGAAGGAGTTTAAGTATATTGCAGTCTTGTTCTCAAGCGATGGGAAAATCGACGTGACATGGAGATGCAGTTTGGTGCAGTAACGTGTTTGTTGTATAGGTCCAGAGCCAGCTGAGATGGTTCAGGCATCTGATTAGGATGCCTTCTGGACGCCTCCCTTTGTAGGTTCACCAGGCATGTCCAACTGGCAGGAGACCCCAGGGTAGACCCAGAACTCGCTTGGGATTATATATCTCTTCTGGCCCGGATAGTCCTTGGGATCCCCCAGGAAGTGCTGGAAAGTCTTGCTGGGAAGAGGGATGGCCTTCTTAGCCTGCTATCACCACAACCAGACTCAGATATGGATGGAACTGACTCAAGGACATTTATCTTGCGTCTATCATATTTCACTTAGTAGACAATTTTTATCTATTTATTTTTTTACAAAAATGTTTTTTGGACATAACTTCACATTTAATTTGAGGAGTTCAAACAGGGGGATTGCTTGTACGTCGCAGGAGTTTGGGGGACGCCAGCACGAGCCTAGTTATTTACACCTGTTGATGACATTTTGGTATGTGATTCTTTATAAACACACATACATTAGGTAATAACACTCTCTCAAGCTCTGCATGTCTCTTCTGCAAAGCTTCAAGGATCCAGAAACCCAATAGTCTTGTTGACATCTCCAAACCTTGTCACCCCAATGATTACGTCACATATTTAAGCATCTTTGCAGCTAAAGGCATAAACATGTGCTGAAGAAGACAAAACCTAGCTGTTAGTCACAGCCTTTGTGTATATTTGAGATGTCATCAAAACGATCCCTGCTTTGCAAGGTTATTATCCTAGCGGGACGCCCCCCTCCTTAAATCACCTCCCTTTCAAGACAGAGATACTTTAGAGATGGGCAATGAAAGAAACCTGTAAAGGGCCAAAGTTTCTATTTCAAATCCCATCCTTCAGGCCAACGGTATGAAATTCCAACAAGACAGTAAAAGATACGGTAGCAATGAGGCTACAAACAAACTTCAACCATTTCACCACTGCATGATTAATAGTGTTGAGGATTTGGCTTCTCTACGGAGAAGGTTTGTCTCTTTCTCAAGTAAAAAAGGCTTAAGACTTGTTCTTTGATTCATGGAATGCTGTCAAAGTCAATACACAACCAAGGAGAAGATTTATAAAGTGATGGTTTGATTTGTAGGATGAAGGTATGATACTGATGGAGAATAGAAGAGAACTTCTCCTCTTCGAGAAAAAGGGCAGTGACATAAATACCTGCCGGCAGAACATTTCTTTTAGTTGGTTCATCAAGGTCACACCACTAAATACAAGTAAGACCACCAAGTTGTGATCCGATCACTCAAACCACTTGCCGAGGTGGTCTAGGATGCATTTGACCGCGTATCTTTTGTGGTGTAAACCTTCATGTGTTCTGATGGGGTTTCGACAAGGACATAACAGGAAAATACATCATCGGTGCAGGGCTTTCTTTGCGGTCTTGTGTATAGCAATGCACCGGCGAAAGCCACTGCTTAGCTAACGTGCTTCAGCCAGTCGCAAATCACTTTGTCTTGTCAGTCTGGACAGTTGGAGTAGGCCACACATGTATATTAGCTCTTGAAGCATTTTCAAGTTGTCAGGTAGCCTGTGCTTGCTACCTAAACAAATCTGGCGTTCGACAGACACGACTGATTACTACGGGCGTTGTCCTTTGACCTTTTTGAAGTGAAGTAGGCAGCAACGAAATCTGAACCCAAGTGGTCAACTGGACACATGTGGCCGCATGATAGACACAGGTGTAAACGGCGATGTGTCTCCCTGTTGTCTTGTCATCCGGTCACCCAAAATGCATTTAAAAAACAAGTTCAAACAAGGTCATAGGTGCAACTGTATTGGCAACTTAATGTACACATCTTCAATTTTAAGTTTTCAGTTTTGTTGCTCTGAAGACTTTAAGTCTAATTTTTTCTTCATGTTTATCGAAAACTGAGAATAATTTTTTGATCAGCGTTTCTCTTTGATCTACTTGACAAAATTTATACTAAGGCATAAAGTACATCGCAACTATAATAGTTTAGATTGTCACTAGTAATCTTCTGGTATTTATTTATGTCCACAATATAAGATGATTTAGTTTTTTTGATGAAAACAGAGGTCTGGACAAAAACACCACTGTAGGAAAATCAACAGAAAATGCCAGATCAGCAGTTTTGATCAGGGACATATCCCTAAGAACAGAATGTAAAGTATCTGCTGGCTGAATTACATCACTCAGTTCTTGCATTATTTTTCTTTTCCATGTCCGTCCTCCAAACATATTATCTTTTGTTCCCGTCTGCACTACTTAAACAGTCCATGTGACTATTGTGTAATGGTCTCTCTAAATGTGTCAAGAAAACTCACATTTTAACTGGAGTCTCATTCATTATGTAGCTCAGCATCTGTAGGAACGTGTTGAGAGATGTTCCCATGGATTGCATCAAAGATCTGTTTATTTCTGCTTTTCCTCCTGGGCCAATTTAACGGGATGCATGAGAGGACTGGTTAGGTTATTTTACATTTCATAACACTGCAGCATGCTGTTCCATGATGTGTTTAAATCAGTCCAGGTTCCAAAATCCTCTGAGGGGAGGCGATACATGACGTTTGATTTCACCTCAGCATAAAATATTTCAAATAATATTTTCGTAAAAACATTTTTGGTTCCGACTCAAACTTGAAGAATGCGAAATAGTATTAATGTGCGAAGGTGTTGTATTTATTAAATGTTAAACTAATATTTCTTAGTTTTCACCATTTTTCCCTTTAGCATTAACAAGACATCTTTCTCTTCTTTCTTCTTTCGGCTCGTTCCTTTCGGGCTCGCCACAGCAGCTCATCTTGTTCCACATATTGATTTGCAATAGGTTTTTCATCGCATGCCCTTCCTGACACAACCACTTTTAAATCCGGGCTTGAAGCCGGCACTATAAGTACACTGGGCTGGGACCCCTCTGTGACTGGGTTATTAACAAGTAATAACAGTAACATTAATTGATGGATTTTCTCTTAATATCCGATCTTAATGAGTAATTTGTTTAATCAGGGTTAGTGCAGTTCAGTGCTCCTAACAGGAATAAGGATCTGGGTTCAAAGTCCACCTGGGGCCTTTGTGATTTTTGTTGTTCACCCGCAGTCCAATATAGATTAATTGATGAGTGAAAATTCTTGTGTGAATATGAGTGTGAATGGTAGTTTGTCTGTCAGATGACGTGGCGACTTGGCTCCGACTCTGACCCGGTGACCCTGCATACGATAAGTGGTTTGAGCAAATGGATGGAAGGATTTGAATCTTCTTCTTTTTATTCTAATAGAATGAATTACATTGGGTATAGATTTTGTGGACGCCATCATACCTAGAAAAAGCCCTCAGAGACCGCAAACCAAGGTAGACATTATTGCGGTAAAATTAAATTAAATCCATTCGTTTCATTCGTCCCTTAATTTTTGGGTCCTTCTTCTTCGTCTTTCGGCTGTTCCCTTTCAGATCCATAGGCCAGTAGCCTACTGGCTAACAGTACCGTCCGATCCGGTTAGGAATAAGTTTCGTGTACCACATGTACCGCAACCCTCCCAATATATCCGGGTTTGGGACAGTCACTAGGAGAACACTGGATTGTGGCCTTGTTTGTGGCTCGGTTCCATTCATTTATGAGTTATAAGAAAATATTACTCAGTCATGATGTCACCAAAATGTGCATGAAATCCGTCCTGTAGTTTTTTTGTAATCTTGCTAACAAAAAACAACGGAAATGTAAAAACATAACTTTTTGTCAGAGGTAATTAACATAACAATCAGACAGTTCTTTTCAAATATGTTTAAAGCAGCTTTATATTCTATCACGGCTTCTCTTAAGATGTCTTGTGGAGAATATGAGCTACACACATGTTTGTGAGATGAAGTGTAATTAGTTTCTGTTTTGTATCACACCTAAACGAACCGAGCTTATAGTCCCAGCTCGTCATTTAATAGTTTTGATCTGCCAAAATAAATCAGATACATCTGACACTAAGACTGCAAATGCAAATTTTTACAATAAACATATGCGCATGATATATAAATATAACCCTGACTATAGTGAAGATGGAAGCCTAAATTGTATAATGATTTAGTATCTTCTTGACTAATCGCTCCTATAGGTGTTAGCATCCCTCATTTAGCCGTATCAATTTCATTTTCTAAATAAAAAATCACTGCAAACATGCCAACCAGAAATGCATGACCACATCTTCAGCTTCATGCCTCCATTTATCTTGACAATCACACGCTGGTTCCCCTTCTAGCCACAAAATGACTACCTACAGTATGCATGGGTTAAAAACAATCTGCTTCATAACAGATGATGTTGGTAATCTGTCAGCATCCTCCAACCAAATGAACCAAAGTGGTTGGGACAAAAATCACCCTACAGTCTAAATATGTGTCGCTGCTCTGGTTTGAGTTTTTAAACCCGAAACCACTTCCAGATAGTAAGCATAGCACACTTGAGTTTTTACTGACATTTCTAAGGCAACGAATACGCTCTGATTTTTCGTCTGCACTGGTTCTGTACAGGCTCTCCTCTTGTTACGAGTGCAGCTGTGACTTGAGGCATTTAAATTCCCTCTTAACTGTTTGGTTGAACACATTTTGATTCACTATTTCTTATTGAAAACTGTGATTGAACCTCTTTATAATACGACCAAGTGGCAGCATGCATTTACTAAATAGCAAGGGGCCAAGGATGGAACCCTGGGGGACACCACAAGTCAAAGGGGCCATTTTCTATGGCTATTGAGAAATTGCTATTCGATAAGTAGGATTTTTTTTTTGCCAATAAAGCATGTGAGGACTTACTGAAGGGAATCATGTAACGTAATACAACACAAAAAAAATGAATAATAATAATAATAATAATACATTTAATTTATAATGCACTTTACATTTGGATCAAATCTCAAAGTGCTACAAAGTAAAAGCAGATAAAAGCATCAATAAAAAATAAAATAATAACTATATAAAAGCCTTACCAAAAACCAACAATGTTGAATAAGGGACAAAGACATAAGATATGAGAAGAAATATTTTTTTACGTTTTTTGTTTTTCTTGTTGAGGACAGCTATTTTTTTGTAAACATGCACACGCACAGTAAAAATACATTGAATAAATATATTGTTCATGTCAGCATGAATGCTTTCATAATGCAAGGATAAGGCTAACCAGAAATGACATAAGTTTGACAGGATAATGTATCACACTTCCATTTAAAGACAATACTTTAAATAGAATAAATATCTTTCTCCTGATTTCAAAAATCCAGACACTTAAACTGAGTACAACATTTGAGGTCAAATGTGTATTTATATTTTTGTGCCCCTACTTGTGCATGAATGTGCTATTGTTCTGTGGGATCCAGGCTTTTGTATTAAGCTTCAGGGTGGGACAGTGGGAGGTCCATACACGTGTTCCGGTCCACTCAAGCCCTGCCTTCTGTTAAACCACACAGATGTCCTGGGCCTATTGTGACCCTACAGGACTCTACAAGGACCCAGTAGGGCCATTTCATGCCTCAAGGACACCAAAAGAGGAAGCCAGAGAGGGCATACCACTGTGGCTTCAGCAAAAATCTGCTTGAATGCAAGCACAGCAGGCAACCATGTAACAAATTAGCTTAAGCAAGATACCTCCATTCGAGTTTAATCGGGATTTCAGTCTGAAAATATGAGAATTTACTGCAAACACAAACATTAGGTGTTTACATGTATTCTGTATTTTCAAAAAAAAAAGATCCTGGGGCCCAACCGGTCCTTAATGAATGTGTCTTTGCTCAGTTTCTTTCAGATCTGCTTTCTGATCTGTGTGTGAACACACACTGAATGGGGCTTCAGTGTGTGTTCACTGGGTGCCCATAAATAGCTCCTTCTTTATTATTCTATCAAGGCAGATGAACGGCTCCACTGTCCCAGTCATGTGGATGTCAAAAAAGTAGGCCAAGAACATTGCTTCCTGTCATCTGTTTTTTTTCTGTCTCCAGGGTGAAGCGTGCCACATTTAAACTACTGAAAGAGTCACAAAAACAGTGTTCATATGTGTGTGTGTGTTTGTGTGTGTGTGTTTTTGACTGATTAGAAGCCCACCATAGGGCATGCACAGACGGTTTTTTGTGTTAGCTTGCACATCAGCGCATTATAAGCTTTCACTAAAGCTGGACTAGACATGACTATGGGATACATGCCAGGGACATATTGTATTTTCTCTCTCTGCCATATCCGTCTATTCTTATCCTTGCATTTTTTTTCTGTTTGTTTTTGCATTTTTTATTATCCAGTACTTGATTTAAAAAACATATCAGTTGAAACAAAGTTTGTGCTGTGGTTTCAGCAGGAAGAAATATGTTGATATTAGGTTTGTGACCAAAATCAAGGGAATAGATACATAATTTATAATTGTATTACTAGGACATTAACCCTTTAAGATCCTGCTCAACTGTCTGGTTGAGTACATTTTGATTTACTTCTTCTTATTGGAAGGATCTCCACTATGTTTACACGTAGTTTGGTCTGGAAATGGAAGCTATCCTGAACCCTCCTTGCAGCCTTGTTGATTTGTTTGTCACGTTTTTGTCCAAAGAGATGCTTTTAGGCAAAGATCAGCAAATGGCTTTTCACCGGATGACTTATTCTATGTTTATTTAATTTTGTTACACCAATATGCATATGAGTCAGTAAGATATTGATTGACCTTCTCTGAACCTGTATTCCGGTTCAACCAGTATGTGAATATTGTGATGGTGGGACTGTGCAATTGACCAAGAATAAGTGATGCAGACTTTTGGAGCCTCTCAGTGATGTAATCTTCCTCATGTTGGTTGATTTGATTAGTACTCTCCCGGTGTGTGAGCTCATGGTCTGTCCTTGAAATATGCTACATCATGTTTGATCAGTCAGAAGTCCACAGGACCGACAGGATGGATCCATGATGAGGCTCACATGTGATGTGTTCACTCTTGGGAAGTCAGACAAGATGGTGGCGGTTAATTGACAGTAAAAATTGCATCATCGAAAGGAACGAATCAGAAAACGTTGAATTTGATGCAACGTCAATTACTAAAGTTGGTGAGGGGTATTTCCACGTGCATCATCATTCATCCTCTGTTGTGGTAACAGACCAAATCACACATTTATTCATATTGTGTCAGTCATATTTGGCACATTTGTCCAATCTTTAATTGTTCTTTACCATAATCATTAATGGAATTAAAAGTTTGAAATATTTTGATCCTCAGAAGTCTGGGATATTTTGGAATCAGGGCCGCAGATCCTTCGTCTTATGGCGATAACTGAAGAACTATTTCATTGATCCTTTTCAAATGCTATACCCCTGATTACCGTAGTGAAAGGAAGAACTGGTTTGACTTTAAAATTCTGTTCCAATGTCTGATTGGAGGTCTGTTTTATTTATTTTTTTACAAGTGCTCACATGATTTCTATATTAATTAAATCTATCATTATACAGTAATGAGACTATATGGCCTGTTGATATATAGAATGTTTACTCAACAGTCCTCAGCTCCACTCTGCTGCTGGTGAGTTAGTGCCAAAGGGATTATCTGGGGAAGAGAGGAGGAAAGATAAATGTGTATGTAGGAATGCATGATCAGAAAGACATACATTAATTGACCCTAATCCATTCACATAATCTCAGTCACGATCCTCATTGCTAATATTATATACATATATATACATATATATATATATACTTTATATATAGGCAGGTAAGGATGTATAGTGTGTAGCAAGTGAAATATTGACATCCATAATATTGAGATGAAGAAGAAGAAAAGAAAGATTAAAAAAAAGGGAATGTAGACATCTCAGTCTTTGGGTTGTCAATATTTTTTCTAGCTTCACTCTATACACCCTTACCTGCCTGAAACTCTATGTTTTCACACCTTGCTTTTGCCATATTATCCTTAGTACGCATCATTTGGAGAATCAAAATTTCTTGCCCCCAAAAAAAAAAGATAGATGAAGGTAGATGTTTACCTAGAGATTTTGGCATGTGATGGCGAATACTTCGGTGGTATCTAGGATTGAGTTACATCAAGTCCTTCAACGCAGTTCCTGTTGAGTGATTTTAAGCCTCCTTGTTTCTGCCCCTGTACGCTCACAAGGCCGCTTGTTTCAAAGACTGTGGAATGTTTTCCTAAACCCAGTGACTCCAGCGAGCTCAAGCCAAACTTGTTTACTTTGCTTGTTCTACCACGCTCCCTCTCTATCAGCGTTTTCTCACTTTCTCCCCTCAACTCGTGAATTCTCCCAATGCATCTTTTCATGCTTATTATAAGACTTGCTTTATTGCTCCAGCAGTCCCTAATGTGTTCTGAATTTAGTAAAAGTCTGAAATACATGTTTGACCCAGGCAAACATCATGACATAAGATTTGTCTCGGCTTCTTCTTAGAAAAAAGAAGAAGCCGTAGTCATTTATTTCAATTGATATCATATTGATGTATTATTTCATTATGTGGAGATCACAGTGTCAGCTCCTATGGAAGACGGTAGCCAAATATAAAACTTCAACGTTACCAGCATGCAGATGCTGCTCACATTGCAGATTCATCAGCAGAATCCTAATCAGGATTGACTAAATTCTATTTGACCCTACAGTAAATGTCACTGCAGGGTATAGCTTGATGCACACTCTAAATTTACTGCTCCTATGTTTCTGCTCTGCCAGGAGTGCGGTGTGATTGTGCAGAATAGAACTTTGCGCAAACAACCGTCCCCTTCACAGTCCAAAGTAACCAAGAATGACTGAGCTGTAGCAAAGACTCTGCTCCGTCAAGTGTCCATTGACATTGAGCCGAGATGGGGCGGAGATCGTTACATAGGTGTCACTCACACAACCCCTGATTTAGCAAAGCTTCTGATTCTTGAAGTGGTGTGCGTAAATATTTGCATACATTGTGGAATTCATCCACAACCGTGTCTGATTTCCCACCACAAACTCTCCGGCATGTCCATTCCTACACATCTCCTCCCTCCCTGACATGAAATGCTGTGAGTGTTATGTGACCAGCGCTGCTTTGTTGGCACTGACGAAACTGTCTTCATTGAGTTTGAGTTTGAGAATTTGTTCCAGAACAAATCAGGCAGAAATCAGAGTAGAATGGAGAGAGCAGTAGAGAGAAAATGTTTCAAGATGTCCGATTGACCATAAATGACTGAACCTTGTCAAAGTTGCTCACCTTCTTGCATTTGCCCATTTTTTCTTGCTTTCAGCACATCAATTTCAAGGATCACATCTTCACTCACTGCCTAATATGTCCCACCCCCTGATGGGGGCCATCATAGCCAGATAATCAAGGTTATTCTGATTTCCCTTGGCTAGAACGTTGTGGCTCATCCTGTTTTCAGAATAATGAATTCACTACAAGTTACAGAACCATGTGACTGTTTCTAAAATATTGGGAAATAGGAGTTCTGAGGTCAGAATATGAATATTGTCAGATGAATAAAAACCCAAACTAGAAAAAGCCGTCAGAGAGCGCAAACTTCTGCCAAGGCACAACATTACCCAAGGTTTAGGAAAAATTCATACAGATTCCTCCATGAATGTTTGAGTCTTTGCCAACATCTAAATCAACCAACAACTGAGTATCTCTCAAAGTAACTCTATATCCGATATTACCCTGAAACTTCCACTTCAGAGTCAAGGTTAACCCCACTGAGCCCCCAGCTCCACCCCCAAAGGAACATCAGAGAATTCAAAGGAGCAAAAGCAGCAATAGCAACATTGTGACGTCGCTGCTCCGAACACATAGTGTCACCTCTAGGATATGCCAAAATCTTCCTCTGGGTAGAATTTCAGGCAAATCTGTCCTGTAGTTTTTCAGCAATCCAGTTCACAAACAAACAGACAAACAAACAAACAAACAAACAGACAAACAAAGAAACAGACAATCACACTGGAGTGAAAGCACAACGTCCTCGGCACAGGTAAAACTACCAAAGAACCCTCCCTTCCATTTGTACGGAAAAATATTTCTAGCTTTGAGACAGGGACGACACAGCGGAGTGGTGGATAGTACTGTTCCCCCGAATCAGGAAGTTTCTGAGTTTGAATCCTGACCTGGGACCTTTCTGTGTTGACTTTCCACGTTCTCCATAGGACTGCGTGGAGTTCCTGAAGTTGGGTTCCTCAGTCTCACTTTTTTTTAAAAAGTGAGGGTTTTTTTTATCCTTCCATGGGGTCATC
Source organism: Lophius piscatorius (assembly GCA_009660295.1). Lineage (NCBI taxonomy): Eukaryota > Metazoa > Chordata > Actinopteri > Lophiiformes > Lophiidae > Lophius > Lophius piscatorius. Next base: position 67,631 of record VRLP01001216.1, read on the forward strand.
CAACCCCATGGAAGGATAAAAATATCCTTTGAATGCTCAGAGTTTCAGTTCCTATCATGTTGGTGATGCCATGTCTGAGATGGACAACCTGTCACAGGTCATTGAAACAGACACATTCCAGTAGAATCCTTTCCAGATGGGTATGTAAAAATAATTTGTAATGCCCTATAAAAATGGCTTAATCTCTGGTGACTTAACTTCCTCTCCGGGTGCCTGATCTCGTGGTATGCTGTTTGTTTACTCTCCGGTGGGCCTTCATTTCCTGTCAGTCTGCTTCTTTAGGTCGGCTCTAACAGGTCCCAGTGGGTTGGCCATTTTTAATTATACTCAGTCAATCCGAGGCGGATTTGAAGCTTATCCTGATGCTCCTGGTGGTTTTGTTGACCCTTCAAATGCCACTGATTGGGGGCATTCTATTACAATGCAGTATGTCATGGTGAGGAGTTCATGTAAATAGCACTAAACTAAAAATGGAGTCAAAGGGCATGGTGTCACTGCATTCAAATGTGCGTGATTGAATGTAGAATATTAGGGCATCAGCTCAATAAATCCATGGGAGCGCTATTGCGAGTAAACATCGTTTGTCGTTGCAGATATGAATGAAATGTTTTGGAAATCGGCGATGTTGTGTCAATGTCTAAATTGCTACAAATTCTTTGTTAACTATCCAATAGTTGCTGAGGCATTTAAGTCTTGTCTATGGTGCTATGTGGCGCTAGTGCTCATTTTTCATGGGTTACTTGTACATCAATCTTCTTCTTCTTCGTCTTTTGGCCACAGCGTTCATCGCTTTGAATGAAAATGTAAAATGCTACAAACCTGGTATGAAGTAGCAGCTATCTAGATGATATACATATTCCTCAACAACCAGCCTGCTTGTTCCAACAAGACAATACAAAGCCACATTCTGGATCTGTTACAACATTACAGCTTAGTACTAAACGACTGCGGGTATTAGACTGCCCCAATGGCATTTCACAACATTCTCTCTTGAAAATGTGCGGCACAGCACAAAGTGGGAAATTAGACCCCATACTTTTGAGAAACTGAGGTCTTATATGAAGCAAGAATGGCAAGATTTTCAATACTTCAGTAAGTAACCTCAGTTATAAAACGCTCGCTGACTGTTAAAAGAAGAACAAAATCAAACACACCCCTCTCCAATTTTTATGGGGATGTTTTGCAGACTGAAAATACAGAATATAAAAAAAACTTTTTTATTGCTATGAACACAGAATATTATCTTTGTACTTAATTGAATCAAATATTTCTCTGAAACGATTTGCATTACTATCTGCTCCCAAATTTCTTTTTAACTGTATCGTACTATCGGCTAAAGATGAAAGTATTGGAAGTTTAAATTTTGATTTAGGCTTTTCCTGATCACAATTCTTGGTAAACTGTCAAATAGCTGTTGGGGTATTTTAAGTGAGGTGTTTCACAGGGGCAAACGCACTTCAACTCATGAAAACACACGCAAAATATATAAACAACGGTCAGAACGTCACATACAAAAGCTGTTTGGATGTAACTTTGGGAACTGTGCATGTTAAGATCATTTTTAATTTTAATTGTTGTTTTCACGATGTTGATTGACGTTTTATTCTAAGGCACATGACCGCACGACCCCGAAGTTAGCCGAAGCTAGCACGGAAATTCAAAATGTCTTGAAATATTTGTGCATTATCTCTGTTTTATTCACTAAATGAAGCGTTAAAAAAGCCCCCCCATTGGTGCCTCACTTTTAAGTGTCCTCCGTTAACGTGGCTTTTTTAGATCATTTTTCCTCTTTTGTTGTGCTGCGGCTTTTGTTGTGCTCCTGTGTCGTCAAATTGATGAAGATGATTTATTTGCTTGTGTTTTATTCATTTGCATTAGTTAATGCATGTGTTATGTCTTAAGTTGTGGTGCGTTTGCCCCCGTTTACTGTATTTAAATGTAGTTTAACTAACCTTTAAAAAGTTCAACACTGCTGCTAGGCTTCTGAAATGTGGGATTATATATCCAGATTTGAGAGTGGGTCTGATGGGTAACGAAATGAAAAGTGAGTGGATAAACCAAAGAAAATGGAAAAAGAAATTGTTTGAGATGGACTTAAAATTAAGAATGGCAATCAGGGCCTTAATCTCACGTCTGACCTGGTTTTTGTCTTTGACAGTTGGGTTCCATTTCTCCCCATCTACTCATACTTTCCATTCAGTGTTTGTCGTCCTGTTAGGACTTGAAGGCCCCTGACAGTCCAGATCACATGATAGACAAAAGCAGCATTGCTAGGATCATGTTCAAAGTGACCCCTTTGACCTGCCATCGTCTCCAGGCATTTATTAGATCTCTGAGAGAGAAAGTGTCATAAATAGTTATGGTCATAGTAGTTATGGCACGTAGTCAATCAGATTAGAAAGGTATTCTGAGAATGGTCTGATCATCAGCATGATGCTGCTGGTTTTGGTTTGAAGTCGGGAGCTTTGAAAAGCTTTTGAAAAATGTATCTACCGTTCCAGTGAGCTAAGGACGCCTTCAGGCTCCCGCTAGTCCTCAAAAAGCCTCTTCCCAGAAAATCAAGGGAAATGCTTGAGTCAGGGCAACATTGTGATCCATCACAAGATGTGCTTTGGAACGCCACCAGACGGCATGAAATGAATCCAGTACAGTGTACACACAAGTCTGTGTCCGCATCGGTTTTTAAAATGTTTCCTCAGTCTTTCAAGGAGTCATGAGATAAGTGTCGGTCAAGCACTGACAGCTAAACATTTCATGCATTTTTCCCTGATGATCCCAGCAGAGACCTCCAAGGAGTTTCAACATAATCTCTCTTTAGACTGAGGTGCTCACTAGATGTCCTTTTCTCCTCTGATCGATACGTGTTGTGCGTGACCTTTGACCTTGTGGTCACTCAGGGAAGGTAAGCTTTTTGCTGCCATGAATGACTGAACACAAGGCTCCTGTCTGAATGTTGTCACCCTCCATGTCCAGACCATCCTCTGCCTTAACTGCAGCTTTAAAGCAGAGGTTTAACACTGCCCTCATATTAAAGACTATTGTCTTTGACTATTGTCTTCAATACGAGGGCAACAACCCGTGGAAGCATTATGCCGGGTAGGTGACACTTAGACAACTTCATGTCTTTTGTGTGTGAGTGGCTGAGGTCAGGGTCGCTGAACATCCCGTGCACACCATTTCTTTGACCAAATAGCCTTAAAGGTCACACAGCTGCTGACTACTCCCTCAAGGACTTCATTTAAATGAATCTCCAGAAATCAGTAATGTTATAAACATCTCCAAATGGCATTCAAGAGCCGCATTCTTGAAATGTTCTGAGAATGAGGATTTGTTTGGTCACGCTTGGGGTGACGAGAAAGGCTGCTATTTAGGATATTTTTTCCTAGCACAATCCCGTGTCTATGTCTGGTTATTTCTCAGATAGCTTTCAATTAACCCTTTAATATCCTGCTCAACTGTTTGGTTGAGCACACTTCGAGTTTCAATTTTTATTGAATAATGTGACAGAACCTGTTTATATTATGACCCAGTATGTATATGCAGAAGAGTAAGGGGCGAACGAAGTAGCCCTGGGGGACACCACAGGCGAAAGGGCCCACCGAGGAGGAGCCATTAACCATGGCTATTTAGAAAGTTCTATTCTATAAGTGAATTTTTTTTTTTCGCCATATTAAATCATGTGAGGATTTATTAAACAGATTTATGTAACTTGATACAACCACTAAAAGTCTAATAAGGGTTAAATCGTTTTCTAGAAAGATGCTTGACCCAAACGAGCTAATCGAATTAAAATTGACTATTTTCCTTGAAATACAACATTTAATCTAGAAATAGGTTTAGAGGTTTAAGACTGATTTGTCATTTAAGCGTATATTTAGATTGTCTCCGATGATATAAAATATTTTCTCATGGTGAGGAACTTAAAGGGTTAAAACAGAATGCCTGGTAAACAGGATTGTGCATCTTTCTTTGCCAATCTTTCTTCAGGGTCAGTATAGCTGTCATGTGAACCACTTTAGTGGCTCTTACCGATGTGTATGCACTGAAACATGAGCTAGAAAATCCGGGCAGAATGAAGCCTTGCGAGCATGACTGTTTTTAGGATCTGGTTTAAAACCTGCGGGTGAATAAAGCCAGGACACACTAACCCGGCAGCCCATTGTCTTTATTTGCTTGCTCTTTGCTTGCCTCATTGCCGGAAAGCCATTACCGCTAAAAGCAAGTAAGCACAGAGGGATTTTTGTGTTTGTTTTTCATGCTTCTGAGGGCATGCTTTTTATATCCGACCCTCTGTCTGTCTGTCTGTCTGTCTGTCTGTCTGTCTGTCTGTCTGTCTGTCTGTCTGTCTATCCATCCCTCTAGAATAAATTTAATAGCCCCGGCATATCTTACAACTTATACAAAATGGGTGCAGTATTTGAGATTGGTCAAGAATTCTCTTGACCAGTCCTTATAATTGAAATAATGATTATAAATAGCTTTTCCTTTATGACTTTTCCAGGTTTTCTGCAGTATTTTTTTGACATTTGCACAGAAGGATGATTGTAATGGGACTATCAAGGTTGCTCATCCTCTGGTGTGAATCTAAAGAACCATCTTAAGATGCCTCTTGTTTTCTTCAAACAATAACTTGATTAAATCTATCTGGCCGTATAATCTAAACACAAGTATGAAGAGGGAATATGCTCTCTTTTTAGAACACATTTGATCTTCATTTGAATGCAAATGCTAACATTTATGTGATTTCAGTGAAGAAATTCAGCTTTTTTTCCCTTTCGGTCGTAGCGAAAATACTCCGAAAAACGCTTTGCTGTCATGCCTGGAAAAAAAAAAAGGATCACTTTATAACATGATCATTTTCAGGTTTTTACCTGATCATGTTCAAGTTATAAGGTAATAAGTTTTATACTTTTACATAATAAGTTTCCCGTTTCTTACTTGATATTTTCTTACGTGGGAACGTGAACATTTTCATTTAAAAACCTGAAACTCTTTCCTGGCATGACCGTTAACCCCGTTAACTGTTACCTCTGTCTCAGAAATATTCCAGGACTAAAGATATGGGACATGCACGTGCATGGAAGACTACTTTTGAAAATGTAAACGCACATTTTTTCGTGAAGGTAATGTGGTGGTTGTCTTTTTTAAGTATACATCAAACTTGAGCAAGGTGCCACTTTTATGGAGCTGAAATGATGATCTGCAAACTTACAACTGTTTTTTTGCTAGAATATAGAATAATAGTTTATCCCAAGCATCTGTCTTTTGGGGGGGAAGGCTGGGTAAACAGAGAAGGGGTCAGCATGAGCACCAAAACCCAATCTGTTGGGCATATGGAGGTTCTTTCATTGCTGCCAATCTCCAGCTGCACAGTATTAGCCCCCCTCCTTCCTCAGGAGTTGAGCTATCATCCCGTAGGGACAGATGAGGAGGCGGGACATATATTGGTCGGACTGTTGCTGCTGATCTTCAGCCAAAGATCCCACTCTCAGATGCATCAGTGCTGTCCACTGTGCCCTGAGGTAAATAGCTAAGTGTGTCTATGTGTGAGAGTGAAAGAGTAAGAGGATGAGGGCATCAGGGTTGGTTGTGCATATTTGAGTCCCCGTTTAACCCTGTTGCCCTCAGACTTGCACATCTCTAAGTCTGGTTCAGGCTTGATTATCATTTGTTTGAGTGATCAGTTGTGAGCAGATCTCACCTGCTGGCCAATATACAAATAATCACATGCAGAATGTTTGAAAAGACAAAGAGAAAATAAACATCATGCTATATGTGTGACATCTGAAAGTTTTACTATAAGGCTTCACCGATTAAGAGTTAAACATAAATCTTGTTCTACAAGGAAAAAATCGAGCAAACTATAACTGCTGACTGTATTTATAAAATATGACATTGTAAATAGAACATGGTCTATTCTCATAAATTTGGTGTAAATGTCAAATTACAATTAAAATAAAGGTAAAGATTAAAAAGGTTAAGGCAACTTTATCTGTTGGTCGTAAGGCTGAAGAGAGATTTCGAATTGTAGCTTCACAGCTGTTTCCCAAACTTTATTAATTTCTCCGCGCTCAGCATCTCTCACAATTGTGTGTTGTTCAAAGAGACTGTGTGGATATTGCCGATAATAGTTCAGCGGTGAAATCATTTGAAAACAGACGTTCGAACAATGTGGGCTGCTTACATTGGCAGGTAAGAGCCTCCAGTGTTCGGTACTCAAATGCATCCTCAATGTGTCACGGGTGTGTTCAGACTTGAAGACGCAGCTGTCCCCTCATTGGACCACTCAAGACACATGATAATTCCAGCTTTTACGCTGACTATGTGACCTTATTAAGCATTTAATGGTACATTTGATTATGTTCCCAAAGGACGCACATGAAGAACAAAACTGAAGGTCAATCTACACAACAGATTGTTTCACACGAATAATGTATGAATACCAATGTACGCAGTAAGAAATCAAGATAATCAAGGTCCAGTGGTACCTCGGAACATTGGTACATTATTTATCTGGGGACATGTCAGTTTTTACCATTTTTTACAGCAACATTCATAGTTTTTGTCCTAAATTCAATTAAAATCAACTATTAGTTTATTTTTATTTTTTATTTCTAGAAAATAAATCAGAGCATTGAAATCTTCATATTGTTCTATTAGAACTGATCGGACCTTAAAAAGTTCCATCGAAATAAAATCTGACAAAATTCAATTTTTCAGCTATTTCAGCGTTTTTTAGAAGAAAAAAAAAGAATCAGGACTTTGTAACTTTATCTCGTCAAAAGCACATTTATTAACCCTAAACTGTCAGCAATGATTTTGTACCTTTAAAATTGAACAAAGGGCCACAGTTATCACTGAAAGGGCCAGTTTTTTTACTTTTAGGCTACGCCTCATTAAAACGTCAGCCATTTTATTCGGCTTGTAAAGAGCTTAACCTTAACTGCGCAAGCGTCATTGTTATTTCCTGTACGGCATGGTTTTGACGCTCTGAGTAAGCATAGTTCAAGTTCTCATGTCCAGGGAGGCCACCGGTTAGTCAATTTTATAATGAGGTCGGGTAAGACCTGCTAAAATGTAAAGATTATCTACAATCAAAGGCGCAGTAAGCCTCTTCTTTCTTTGTGCAAAGAAACAATGAAAGGCAGTTTAGCATCGCTCAGATCGGCTCTTGGCAGCGCGGAAAACACAAAATACAAAAATAAAATTGAGCACAAGAAAACATCACAAGGGCATAGCAAAGAAGGAATACCGCAAGACAGTTGCACTGAATGAACTGAATAACCTTATTTGAGGTTCCTAACAACAGCCAGAAGAAAATCGGAGATGCAGCTTTTGCTCCAAAGTTGAGGAACAGACTTCCCCAAATATCAGAGAAGCTATAACTAGCTGAATGGTTTTCATAAGAAAACCTTCATTTTTTTTACAGACTTCTTTAGAATTTATTTTGAATTATGTTGTTAACATCTTTCTACCATCTCAAAGGTTTTTATTTTCATCGTCATATGAACTGTAAGTAAAGCACTTTGGCCAGCGTTCCTTTTATGAAAGGCGCTACACAACTTAAGTACATTTTATTCTTATAGTATTATTATTAATCACAGGCTGAAGTAGATCCATTTCCTCAGCGGACGACCGCTCTCTGTCTTGCTGAACCCGCTGCTTTACTTGTAATATTCCAGGTGCAGGCGGCCTGGCTTTTTAACAAGAATGAGAAAAAGCCACAGATGTAATACATGTCACATCCAGGAATCCTGTGGGATTTATTTAGAGAACAAATAAGATCTTATTCTTGACATAAAGGATTTAATTAGCACAAGTAGTTGGACATACCCTAGATACACTTTCACCATGCTCTATATATTATTTTTGACCAGCCAGTGGTCCAAGTATCACATTTTCTATTTTACAAGAAAGAAAAAAATGTTTTCCACCGCACACCTACCAGGGAGTTGGCTACTCCTGCCTGCATAACTAAATACAGTTCAGACACCAACTCCCATCCGTTTATTTGTAGTTGATTTAATAGACAAGATTCTGCAGATTCCTGCAGAGGGGATTTGGGTCAGCTACGCATTCAGACAAACATTTAGATTCAGAAGGGGAAAAGTTTCCTTGTTGGTCAGTACGCCCTGAAGGTGCCAGTGGAAAATATGTAAAGGCATGAACACATGTTTACTCACGAACACTTCTCCTGCATTCTTCAATGTGTGAGGCATCTGTCTGGTCTCATAGGCATCTCGCCTTTAGTAGGTCAAGGTTGTCACATGATGATCTATTTAATATAAAGACTGCCTTCTTGCTGTAATTTGTCAGCGCAGAGGCGAAAGGAAGAAAATGACTTGCACTTAAAGCAAATTTAGAGATGAAAAAAAACCACTTTCATCTTAAGTGCTCTACCTGCAGGCAGAGAAAAGTCTGGGCTCATTATCATAGCAAGACCATCTGCAAATGTGCACGGAGGGTTGGGCAACTGCATCTAAATCAGTGCGTGCAGAAATGGGGTTGTAAAGGTGTTAAATAATCTCTAAATACGTACATGTTTATTTAGACTTTGTATGTGCGTTAAGAAATTGAGAAATCCATGTAATGATTTCAAGACCTGCAAATGTGCAAATCTGTATTTATAACAACTCATTTACAAATACTTATTAAGATGTTTTTGATATTTATGTACATTTACAAAGTTCATCCTGCACAAACAAATTCTATATTTACATTAACAACAACTCACCACACATTTCCAAAGCTGATCACACACACATCCAGACAGCGTTTCGGTTTCACAACTCTCTACGCACACGTTCAAATCATTTTGTAACAATAGTGGCTCCACTAAAAACCATCAGTCTTTGGAATTATACCAGCAGTCAGCTTTTTTCTCAATATGTAAATAGTTTCTAATAGTTATAGTCATATATGTCATGAGACACATAATAGCTGTGTGTGTACGTGTGGGTGTGGTTGTGTGTGTTAGGCCATCACAACTTTATCATGATTGCCAACAGCGAGAGCAAGACATTTATCCCACCTTTATCAAATAAATGTAATAATCATTCATTAAGTAATAAAGTTATCATGTGGAACAATTAAGAAATGTATCTTGCTTCATTCAGTAATCTAGCAACATGTCTGTATTCAGAAGTATTGGGTAAGAGATGCCAAAGGTCAGCAATGACTCAAAAATGACATCATGTAATCGAACAGATCAGGAGAGAAATCTATTTACGTAAATCCGTGATCATGCCGTGTCATATAACAAAGTTTTATCGAGGTTTTGCAGAACCTAAATGAGATGAGAAGTTGAAATTAGGAGTCATGTTTCTGTTGAGTCTGTTCTTCTTCTCCTCCTCCTCCCTCTTTGATCGTCAGTAGCACTCTGTCTCATCTTCTGAGGGATGGCCCCAAACAAGGGAGAATCAGTAAACGTCAAAGGTGTTCAGCGCACTTCTGCAAAGGAGTTTCTGGATCAGTGATTATCTCCCAGCTGAACCTGTTTTGTGTTTGTCAGGACAGCTGAGGTTTGGCACATAACTTTGAAGGGGTCAGGGTTCAAAGGAGGCCAGGGGTCAGGGCATGGAAGACTAAAGTATGAACTTCCTGCGTTCCTCACTGGCTGATTCTGCACACAGAGAGAGAATGGACATATGGTACTTTGGAATTTGGTCTTAGTTTGACTTTTTCCTCAGACTCCACATAAGAAGAAGAAGAGTCAAATAGAGGAAAGAAACGAGAAAAGGAAGAGAATTCTGCACGTTCTACTGCCAGAGGTGTTATTAGACACCGTTGTGCACATGCAGGACACACAGGCATATATTTGAAAGACAATCACACACCATTCACTGAGACAGAACAAATCAGGTATGCATTCATCCGCTCACACATAAATATTCAATTTTTTCTTCTTCTCCACACCCCTTTGTTCGTCATTCATCTTAACCTCCCACAGTATTTCTACAGACTCCAGACTTCTTTGCAGTTTAACTCATTGGGCTCTGAGGTTACGCTAGCATGAACCTTAACTCTTTATATACCTCATTAAATGTTTAACATGCAGAAGTTTGATATATGTTTTTGCACATCCCCTCTCTCACCTGACTAGTCTTGACTTTAACCCTTTAATGTTCTTTAACGTTCTCATCAAGAGAAAACACAGATATGTAAAAATTGTTTCTTTGTTTCTCTTAGAAAAGGAGGCTTGTAAAATACTTTTATGACTTTGTATTTTGTGGAGAACAAATAAGTTCAATATAAGACAATTGTGAGTAGATTGGATCAACCTTTGGTCAAGCATATTTTTAGAAAACTATTTTACTTTTCTTGGTTGCATGAAGTTAATTTATTGTATTTATCAAGTCCTCACATGCTTTATAAAAAATCCTACTTTTTGAATAGGTCTTCTTGATAGCCATGGTTTATGCCTCCTCCTTGGAGGCGCCTTTGACCTGAGGTGTCCCACAGGGCTCCGCCCTTGGCCCCACAAGCTTTAGTAAATACATACTGCCACTGCGTCGTATTATAATTCAGTCACGTATTTTGGTGACGAAATGGTGACTCAAAATGTGCTCAACCTAACAGCTGAGCAGAACATTAAAGGGGTTAACAGTGTATTAGCGCAGCAGGTAAGGGTTATGGATCAAGAGGACTGAATATTGCAGCCAAAACCCTCTCATTTATAAGAAACTGGCATAGGTTTGATACCCATGCTCATTCTGGCAACTGCATTTCTAGTCTTCCTTTATCCAGAAGAATTCAACAGGATCCCAGCCACTGTTACATTCTTCTTTGCCACTGTCATTAGATGATGGTCCAAAGACAACTGTTATAAACATGTCATAACTTTGAGGCAAAGTTTAAGTCCAGAGCTCATTGTGGTTCACATGTGGCCAGAAGGCGAGGAAAGATGTGGAGAAAACAATCCTACTTCAGGGTCCTTTCGGTTTAAAACATCATCTTCATCAGAAGACGAGCAAAGCTCTTCAAAGTTTTATTTTTCTTTGGAGTTTTTTGGCCATGTTGGTTTATAAAGTGTGAAAAATGTCCCTTGGATTTTATACAGAGATCAAAATTTGAATTAACCTCCTGAAATTAGATATATTTTTGCTACTGAGGATTTGAGTTTCCAAGTCAAGAGAGCCGACACTATTGGCTCAGGCTGGATGGAACGACTACAACCTCTTTGAAGACAGTCATGCTGCTTTAGTACCAGTTTTCACGGTTTTATCAACATTAAAGTACGAAAGGAAGAATACAATGATTGTTCATTTGATGCACTTGATGAACCAGAATTCTCACTTTGGAAAACTGGACATGAAAAACGCAAAATCCTTCCAAAATGGTAATTATTAGACCTCACTTGGCTTGGATTAGGAATGCTGGAAATTTCCAGGCTTTCCTGTACAGCTCAAAATGTTGCAATGTGTTCGTTTCACAACCATATGGTTGGCATCATTAACCACTCCCCAAGTATTTACTTGGTTTCCCAAGCAAACCTCCACCTCCTGTAATTCTCAGAAAATGTGGTCTCACACACACACAGTAACACTTAATGTGTTGAAATGTGACTCTCCACCGTTCCAGCCTGTATAAATATCTCAGACCAGCTTGTTTCATTCCTATGGGCCCGGAACATCTGCACTTTTCCATAAAATGTTGTTTTTTACTTTTACCATTGAGTTTAATGACAAATAATCTATCAAGTTTTACAGTATCTTTAAAATGGAATAGAAGTTCCCACGTGTGAAAATATAGAACGCTATCTACTCTGTTTGTCGTGAGGCTCTTTCATTGCTTGTTTTGGAATCTTTTTCTGCAATCTTTTCACACTAACCTTATTGGACTCATAGTCCTTCTCTCACAACCTGCTTAAGGTCTTTCTGATCCTTCAACACATCCTATAATGTCTTCACCAAGACACAAAACTATGGAAAAAGGATTTCTTTGGGGGCCTATATGCTATTTCTTCAGATCATTTATTAATTTAAAATCTCAGACACTCTAAATTTATCATAAAATAGCAAATGGATGTTTTTACAGTAAATGTTTTTACAGTATTTACATTTCATGGAAAATAGTTTTTTTGATCTAGGGTAGTTCAACCTTTTAGTAAAGCATGTTTTGAGAAAACTATTTGACCCTAAACTGTTGAATAGGACTTTCTCAATAGCTGGTTAGTGCCTTCTCCTCAGTGGTCCCTTTGAACGGTGGTGTCCCCCAAGTCTCCTTCCTTGGCCCCTTACTCTTTAGCATATACTTGCTGCAACTAGGTCATATTATGAGCACATTAAAACATATTTTCCACTAAGACAGGACATTAAAGGATTCATTTAATGCCTGCTTATCCTTTCCCTGAATATGTCTTATCTCTCTTTCACCAAAATGTCCAGCGGCTGTCCTCAGGTTCCACTCTTCCCCTATCAACTCCCTCTCACCTTGAAGAAAGCCAACACTAATGTGCATTCCCCTCGCATGACTTATAAGCAAAGTATGAGCATTAATCTGGAGTTTTGCCATCTGTTCTTTTTGAGCTTAGTTTGATTAAGTCAGTAAAGTAGTCCATCATGTAAAAAAACAAAACAGTTTAAAAATGACCTGCTGGCGAAATCCAACATGATGGAGCTAGAAGAAAAGCAAATTTAATGTAGAATAGTAGTTTAATTGCCAACATTATGCCCACCACTTGAAGGTTTATGTCTACAGATGGTGGCCAGAGGGCTCTTTTTTATTGTGCTTTCATCACCCCTGCTATTTAATACTAATAATATCTGGCAGAGTATAACCCACTGAAAGTATAAAAGACCACTGATTATCTAAAAGTCCTTGTGTGTTTAACTCTTGTGTGTTTCTATGATTAAGTATGTGTGTATATAGTTGCGCACTGTTTGCTTTAGCATTTACACATTAGTGTCGGCCGCTAAGTCTCTCAGTCTTTATCCAAAATCCAAGGTTAAGAGCAGAAGCCACATATGGCAGTACTTAACGAGAGAAACGGTAATTTTACTCCTTAAAGACGGCAGTTATGCTCAGAGATTTACAGTCAACTCAAATACAGGCTGCCTTTTCTGCAGTTATTGGACACTGATAGTTTTAGATAAACTAATACGTTTATTCACTTCAGTTGTCAGTTTCTGTAAACCTTCACAGAGGAGTTGAGGATATAGATGTAATACGCTGAATCTGATCTTAAGAGTGACCTGGTAACAAACTAGAGGTAAAACTTGATCCGAGTCAGGATGAACCTCCATTCCTCAGCAAATTCAAGCCCGTGCCTCAGAAGACACAATCAGCTAGACGAATCCCCAGTGCAGTGCAGGATAATTGGCGGCAATAGAAAGTAGGCCTTTGCTGCCATCAATCCCCTGCATTCTGCAGACAATACGCCTGATTGAACTCCTCAAATTTAATGTAAGGTTATGTCCAATGTATTTTTTGTAAAAAAAAAAAGAAAAGAACGCTCAGTGAGTAAAATATGAACTATTAGGGTAAACTATGATTCATACGTACATCATTTGCACCAAATCAAAACACTGTGTTTTTTGGACATAACATAGTAAAACATGAACTATTAGACCGAATAATGATGTGTAAAAGATAGAACTCCTTGAGTCGATCCATATGCACCAAATTTGGTCTAAATCTTTTGAGTTACAGCATTAACACGAAGGATCTACAGCGCGTGTTTCCATAATATCCCCAACTTCTTGGTGATAGGCATTTACATTTAAAGCCCCTGAGCTCTGATCAGACGTCCTACATAAGGGGATCAGAGTCAGCAACATTTTTTTCAAAAGTATTTTTGCATTTATCTCTTTCTAGCTATTATAATGTTGTTTATTAGGCTTTTTTCTTGGATATTTAATTATTTTTGAACTGTGTAAAGCAGTATTTAACTCGTTTTAAAAAAAGTTCTTTAAAAAAAAAATGTTATTATCATTATTATGTCTTTAGAAAAATGTGGTACCACCTTTTAATGAACCGTCAAAAAGAACACAAAGAACTGATATTTAATCAAATTTAACTTCACTTATATCCTAAACAACAAGGATTTTCCGATTACCCCGGGCAAGCAAAATGCCACATCAGGCTAAAAAGGTGACTCCATTTCCTGACTCGGAAAGCAAGACATAATTTTCCTGGAGCTGATGATGGAAGTTCCCTATGAATGAGCTTTCCTGCATCCTTCTCATCACAGTTGAACGATTCATGTTTGGAGACTCTGGCTAGATTAACTTAGAGATGAACTGCAAGCCAACATTTCAGATATCCTGCAGACAGGAATTGCATTGGACAGGGTCCCAGCTTGTGATAAAAGACTGATTGGTACCACTTTACAATGAGACTACCTTTATAAAGGCTATATAAAGGGTTTATAATTAGGTCGTAAATTAGGTTGTAAACAATTTATTAAGTCACCAGTTAACGTTTATAAAGAGCTTATAACACAGTTCAATTTATCAATGCGGGTCACTATTTGTCAATATCAGGTTAGCAGTACAGATAAGTGCGCTCACTATTTGGCAAGCATCAGGTCCCTGATATCCTCTTAACTCATGAGTTAAAGCAGCTAATGAATGATTTTTAAAGTGTTTACAACTTCATTAGTAAACTACGTGCAAACCATTTATAAATCCTTAAAAGGGGAGGCTTATTCTAAAGTGGTAAGGTCTGATTTGATAAATTGACTACATGATCGATAACAGTGTAGAAATATTAAACATGAAAGTCAACAAAAGTATATTTGTTCAGGACAGATTTCTCAGCCTAATGCCAGAATTACAACAAATATAAACTTGAAACATTTGAAACCTGGGCATCATTTAAAGCTCATTATTCCAACTCATTATTTCCCCTGCTTTAGTTTGGCACTTGTACCATAAACCTCAAAGACCCAACTGCAGTATCAACAAGTAAAACTCATGCGATGTGTGTGTGCGATACAGCATAACGCTTTTGGTTGTTGTTTTTTTTACCCCATCATCTGGTTGAAAAATACAACACCGGCCCATTGTTTCAGCGTGTGTGTCAGCCTCCTGCCTCTATTGTGAATGCGTTCAAACGATCAAAGCCCGGAGAGGGTGTCGGCAAGGCATTTGGTCGGCTTGTCTGCTTCACACATCCTTTGTTTGTGTGTGTGTTTGTGTGTGTGCTGCTCCAAGCCTCCGTCTCCCTCCACTTCCTCCCCACCATTGTGTGTTTTTTTCTCTCTCTGCCTGTCTTTCTCTATCTCTGCCTCTCTCTAATCAATGTCTTATTGGGCTGATCCCCTCGTCCATGGATTTGCTATTTCTGGAGATTCCTGTTATGAAAAGATTATTTCCCTCCCTCCTCTGTCTCACTCACCTTCCTTGGCCTCTCTCTCTCTCTCTCTCTCTCTCTCTCTCTCGTGGGCGCTCTGTCTCCCTCTCTTGTAAGTGGGAGCTCATAGACGACTTATGTGCAGTAAATTGATAAAGTAACAGCTGTAATAGAAAGGTAAATAATCGCTCTGTCCCTCTTTGGATTACTTTGAGACTACTTACAAGCAGGTCTCTTACTTTAAGAGAAGAATACGAGTCTTCACAGCTTTGCTATCTGAAATACTCAAGCACAAAAGAAAATTAGTTCAGACACATGTCTAAGACATTAATTTGTATTTCTGGATGACCTTTCCGACCTTTGCCGGTCTATAATTTGGTTATCTCTGTTGTGAGTCTTTGATGACGTGGCCTTGGGTGTTTGAGTGTGTGTTGGACTGACATATCCGTCCTCTGACCCTCGCCTGGCCCCCGATGTTTGGGGTTAGAAATTGAACCCCAAGGCAAGCCCAGGAGGAGCGTTATTCATGTCAGGGAGACAGTTCTTTCTCTTCTTCTCCCACTTTTAGGTTATTCTTTTTCTGCCTCCATCATCCTTTTTCTCTGCCTCTCAGCTAAGTGTTTTTAGAAGTATGTATTCTTTTCGTCATGCTCACTTACTCTATTATGTTACACGCCTAGCCCCTCCCTCTGTGGCTCAGGGTCAGGCTGTAGAATTTACAACCTATAACTTCAAACAACAACCCAGACACACGTCGATGGGACATTCAGGGACAAATGTATGCAAATCAAATACCTTTGGGTTTATTATTAAATCCCCCGAAAAGATAGGGATATTATGGAATTGTTATTGCGGCAGGCGTAGATCCTTCACGTTAAAGCGATAACTCAAAAACTACGTCATGGATCGCTTTCAATTTGTATACCTTCCTGTGAGGAAGAACTGGATTGATTTTGGCAAAAGGTCTGTGTATATTTCTGACACTAGGGGAGCTTTATCTCCAAAAGTTTCCGGGTCATACTTTCTCAACTGTTGGTCCCATTTAGTCTAGATTTGGTACATGTAACTCAACTCAATGAGTTTTATCTTGTACAACGTGTTTCACACTATTAGTTTATGTTTTACTCACTGGGGGATCTTTTAAAAAAAAACATTGTTTTGGGGAAAAAACTTAACCGAAACGTTTGTCCAAATTAGCATAAGAATCAACTTGTTAATATCTTTTTCAACCCGTATTTAAATCTACATTTCAATCACTTTGGGGAGCTTTTTAACCAAAACCTTTAATTTGGGGAGTTCAAACAAAGGGATTGCTTGTACAACACAGGGAATTGGGGACTTTCCGAGGATATATCCTTGCTGTTGGGGACATCAGCGCAGGCATTGTTTGACAAGCTATTTTTAAATGAGTGCAATCTACCGTGATTCACAAATATTAATGGTGAGATTATCCATTGAGACTTTTTTACGATATGCCTTAAATTTAAAATTTTCTTATTTGCCTTCATTTTGTGTGGAATATTTACATTCAGTGCCTCTTCAGTCCCATGTGTCGGCCTTCTGTAGCACTGATGCATCTCCTCATTTCCGCTGTTTTGTACAAAGCCCTCATTATTCTGCTGCCGATTTGATCTGTATCTGAATCATAAACCAAACAAGCTGAAATTGTCCGCGCTCTTCAGAGACACACTCTTTTGCCCTGAGGTATCTGGCAGCAGAGGCATTCTGCTTGTCTGATCTCTCCCCCTCTAACACACACTTCATTAACAGCTGGAACTATTGGGTCTTTATCGCCACAGAATAACTTGAGAACACATATGCACTTAGTTCAGCACAGGCTTTTGGACACCTTTGAGCAGAGAGTAGATTTGGATTGAGGTTTTGGGTTCAGTCTCTGGGTGGTCGGAGTTTTAATCTATGGGATTTGGCGTTGTTTGGTAATCTCTCTTCATCCCACCTTCGTCTCTTTGCTTTTTCTCTCTCTTTCTCACGCACAAACTGTAGAGCATAATCTTTCTTTCCGGTTAACTATCACTGACGAAAATCACATAAGTTGCTCCTAAATTTGCTATCTCATTTTTAGATTTTTTTTAATCATTTTTTGAATTTTACAAAATTCTCAGATTTATGGATAGTAAACATCAGTACTTTGTGAGAAGTCGCTACAAATAAGACTGTAGCATCAAGTCTCTGATAGTTGAGTCTGAATTCTTGGTTGGATTAATATCATTATATCCCCCCCATAAAATCAGGGATTTTATGGAATTGTCATCGTTGCTGCTTCAGCCGCTGCCACAGATCCTTCTTGTTAACGCGATAACGCAAAACCTATTTGATGGATCTTTTTTTTAATATAGTTTATACCAACATAGACCTTAGTTTGAGGAAGAACTGGATTGATTTTTTTTTGGGAAGGTTGGTCATATATATTTCTTTTCTTTTTCTTTATACTTTATGTTATACATTTTGGAAATCATCACCGGCTAAAACACTTGTTGTAAAAACAATTCTTATAAGATTAGGAGAACTCACAACTCACTAAGATTATAAATCAATGTTACGTATTTTTCACTTTGTTGTAAAAAAAAAACACTCGGATTTCCAGACCTGAACCTCATTGAAGTATTTTTTAAAAAGAAGCATTATTTTGACACATTTTAAAGGGATTGCCAGCCCCCACATAGATTTTATTGCATACTGACTTTATTCGTCGACAGGAAATATTTTGGGTGAATCATTGGTGACTTCTCAGTCAGATGAGACCGGAGAGGCGGCCAACATCAGACTGCACAGTTAGCCAGGATTTTCTACATCATCGTTTCCTCCCTGCAACAATCAAGCATTTGGATTACACGTATTTCCCTGCCACATGGTCACTTGTCTGGCATTCAATTTTTGCATCAGCTCAGCAGCAGATGTAACCATGGTAATAACATAGAGCTGGATGATTCCAAACACTGATGAAATGGAGTTCTTGGAAAAGTGTTGATGAAAGTCTCTGAGGAGAAACATGGAAACTGGAGCGGCTGTGTGGCTACACACTAATGACTTTGATTGGGACAGAAAAACAAGATAAATCCATATATATAAATCAACATTTCAAATATTCGAGCTCTGTATGCTTTTATCAAGTAATACTCATTTAGGCTGACGCTCAATCTCCCAATCCTTTTGGGGGTTTTTTACATATATTTCTACATACTAACTCCCAGTAGAACTAAAAGGGCACCAAATACTTAGAATACTAAGAATTAGAATAATTCCACCAATGTCTAACATTACCTTTTATTTAAGCTAAACCTGGATAGACATTCTAACAAGACATGTTCACCCAAAAACATGTCTGGGATCAGGGTTCTCAAAATGTTAATAAAGTTGCCAAACAAATGAAAGAAAATGGACTTAATCTGGATCTACTCCAGATTTCAAAAGTTTCTACTTCCCTTCCTTCCACCGCCCACTGTCATGATAATTTGTCATGAGGTGTAGAAGAGGAACACATTCTCAATCCACCCATTCATTTGGATTCATTCCAAAATGGGCCTAGTTCTTTTATTGTGACATAATTGACCTTTATACCAAGTTTCATCAAAATCTGTCTGGTAGTTTCCACATATTAGACAGAAATGGTGAAATAAAATTTAGTAGAATATAATCATTCTACTAAATTTTCAAGAAAATCCATTTGTTTTGGTGTAATCCTGCCAACATTAAACAAATAAAAATAAAAATTAGAGAATCTAATCTATTACTTGTTATTGGATGTAAATCGGCTTACATTTGTGATGCTCCAAATGTTTGATCCTAGTGCGTTGCTGTCATTTTGTGCATATAACCACAACCTCCCCTGCATCTCAAATAGACTAAGGCTGTGTTCAAATTGCATTTTAAAGTATCAAAATGCAATAAAATGCAATTTTTCATTATAACTGCTGTTTTTGCCCCGGGTGTTCTTATTATATCCCCAGAAAGTCAAAGATATTATGGAATCATCATCCCCACTTTAGTGAGAGGAAGAACGGGATTGATTTGGGGAAAGGTCTGTTGTATATTTCAGACACTATGGGACCTTTATCTCCAATATCGTTAGGCTACAATTTCTAAACCGTGGCTCCGATTTATTCCAAATTTGGTGCACATGGTTTGACTCAAACTTGTTTATATCCTCTTTTACTCCAATAGCTCATATTTTACTCACTAGGGGGAACTTTCTTCTGAGGAAACCTGTTTTTCAGACATAACTTCTAACTGTTGCTCCAATTTAGTCCACATTTGGTGTATATGCATTGGCAGAGATCTATCTTGCATACATTATATTTTACTCACTAGGAAGAGATTTTTTGAATGAAACACACTACTTTTGGCTACTACTTCCCATACTTACTTAAAACAGGGAATAGGGAGCATTTCAGGGCCAAACCCTTGCTGTCGGGGATGACAGTTTAGGGCTAGTTCAGCTTTGCATGTGCCTTATGCCTCACACAGGCACAGATCTTCACTATTATGAACATGCATGTATTTCTTGCATTGATTTCTGTTCTAGCAGTAAAGTGCTGACAAGCCGTTAACTTTTTAGGCTGAGTGCAAGAAAGCATTGATTGAAGCATTTCTCATAAATTCTTTGTCTCCCAGTTGTTGTTGCTGTGGTCGTCTGCATTTGACTTTGTCCACCATTGCTGACAAAACATTGATCTGAGCATGCTCATTAGGAAAACAACATGAGTTCATCTGACTGTTCGCTCTTATGTCACGTCAACAGGTATCAAATATGTATCTGCACTCAAAACAATATTTAACGCTAAGATGTATTCTAATTACATGTAAAATATCCATATATTTAGATTACATAATTGTAATACAAACAAACTAATAAACATAATTCCATGCACATTTGTCATTAAATCATGAATAAAAACAAGTAAAAACGAAGATTAATGTTATAGTTCTAAATAAACCTTATGTGGATTAAAAACATTTACAGTTCGAAACAATGTCGTTTTCTGAAAATTATATGTGAAACCAATCTCATGAATATTAACCGATTAAATCCCCCGAGACACATTTAAACATTGCTCATATTTTTCAACTGATTGAATTTGATTGCTTTCATAATTAGCAGATTTGTGTCGATTCTATGAAATTTGAATAAATACATTTTCAAAACAAGATCATTTCAATTCAATCAAATGGATTTTTTAATGTGATTTAGGGTTAAATTTATAAATCGTCCAAATCAAAACGTATATGATCGGATGAATCCATGTGTTCCGTCGTTTTCACTGTGTTTGGTAAATAAAATGAGATGTGAGTTGGCAAACAATCACGTATGTGGTGGACATTGTTCCTGCATTGTGGACACGGAGAAGAAATGGACTCAGAGTCAAGCTCAGCTGGTGTACGTGAGTCAGCGGCGGGACTGGGGGACATTAACATACCTGCAACAGTTCTCTTTTCACTCAGCCACATTCACTTTCAGGCTTATCTAGCGCCACAAAGGAGCGTCTTTCGGTCGTCAGTATTATCTAATGATATGCAAACTGGGTGCCGATTGCTGCCTGGTGGGGGGGGGGAGATGGTCGAGGGTCACACAGGGCGGGGGTTAAGATCAATCCTTTTCAACATTCTACTCAAGAGAATACCATTTTTAAGCATACTGTTTACCTCGACATATGTTGAATAATTGTTGATAAATATAGGCGGATCAGCACCTCTGATCGGATGATCAGGACGTGTTATAACAACTGTTATGACACTCTTATGAAGGTATGCTCTTCAAATTCTGCCCTGCTGGGTCTCTGCTCCTGCAGCTCCTGCGCCCCTCCATCAGGTGGGGAGTAGAGGAGCGGGTGGAGGTGGAGGTGGAGCCACGCTAGAGTTCCCCATTCCTAAAGTTTGAATCACACCAGCTTCCATTCACATTCCTGCTACCGACGGAGCGCTCCAGTCAGCCGCTCCTAACAGAGGAGGCTTCCGAGGTTCCGTTAATCGCAGCTGCACTGAGCTCTAATCATGGATGTACTCTGTCCTCCTGGATATATTCTGCTGAGGCTGTAGACCGACTTTTCCTGCTGTGGGATTTATAATGCGGGCTTCTCTTTAACGGAGGACTAGAGCTGACGGAATAGTAACAACCTGCCGGGGCGCAGACGGGGTCCATGCTGACCGTGGTCTCCACAGAGAAAATAAGAAAATGATATTAACACGTAAGTGCATTCAGCAGTGGTTGCATGGAAAACTGGATATGTGTTATTTGTGTTCATTTATTTTAATTTCAATCAATATGCGTCCTGACGTCCACATGGTTTCCTGTCTCTCTCAGAGAAATACAATTTTCCACGGTGTAATCAGTAACTTAAAAAATAAATATATATATATATATATATATATATATATATATATATATATGTATATATATATGTATATATATATGTATATATATATATACATATATACATATATATGTTGGTATGTAAGAATCCGATTTTTTTCCCCCTTAAATTTGAATTAAAACTCTGATTCGTCTTAAACGCGCACTGCTGCGGGCTGTCAGATAAGAAATCTGCTCCGCGTCTGCAGGATCCTCAGTCCTGGTCTTAGCTCACTGATTCCATCTATTAACAGGTTGTCGCAAATTATTCACCACCGTATTGACTTAATTATACATTTTTTTACTACTCCTATTTGTTTTAAATCTCCGGAGGAAAACGGTAGACCACTAGAATTAAGGTTTAGGCGGCAGAGACTTTGCTCCGTACTGTGGAAATAAGGTAGTGATCCGGACTGTTAGTCTCTTGCACTCACTTTGACTTTATTCAAAGCTGTTGGCTTTTACCTGATCATCTGAAACATAGAGAAGAATTGGTCGAGATGTGTTGTGGCTGTCTGAAATCGGGTTTTCAGTTCCCTGATCTGGCACTTGTGGGCTCGGTCTCAACTGTTTTAACAGTTTGTTCCAACACATGGCTCCTTATCAGCCACCACAGGCCTTGAGCAGATAGCAGCACAGGAGGTTGAGTTTAGTCATATAACCACTGAGGACGTGCTCAAAGACACTCAGTCATCATGCTGAGAGCTGAATGAACTTTACCTACAGTAACCGACTTGGAGACTGACACTACTCACTCTTAATCGGTGACTTTGCAATTAAGGAGTAGTCTAGGTGAAGAAATAAAGAACATACTTGGTGATTTAGCAGTTGGTGGTTGAGTTTTGACGAAAGATACACTTCATATGCCCGCTCTGTGTAACAGGAAGTGAGTTGGGGCCTTATCTGAGTGATTTATGTCCAGTTAGTGCTCTGTTTATCCATGGCCTGTGAGAAGGAACATATGGTCAACTTTTTTCGATTACTTTCCCCCAGCTTGAAGGTGCTCAGGCTGTCCTGGGATCTGTTTATGAATGGATATTGTAGAGCTGTCTGCTTGTGGCGAGCTTATCAGAGGCTTTGAACATCTGGTCACCAACAACAACGTCTGGTCACCTGATACATGGCTAGGGCCCTCCTTGTGAGCATAAATCTTTCATCGGGGAGTCCAAGGGCCTTTGGGGTTAGCTCTGTGATGATCCATGTGAGCCAGCTGCATGTTTGCATGAATTCATGCTTGTCCCAGCCGATGGTAGATAACTGGAATAGATCAGGGTAGTAGCCTCATTATTGTCCATGAATGTGTGTCAACAGGGCATTGCTCGAGGCAAGCCAAATGTTAATATTCCTGGCATAGTCTGGTTCAGCTGACAGCCAGACCCTCTAAGGGACACCAGCTGCCTCAACTGTGGAAACACAAAACCAATTACCCATCTGGAAGAAAATCTGTTATTAACCTTCCCGCGTTCCAGTAGAGTACTGGAAGGCTTTTACTCAAGAAGGCCGTTGTGTCCAGTTGTTCTATAATACAGTCATTAATAATCATTTGGGAACTGGGACTTGTTCTTGAAGTTCATGAACACATCCGGAGTTTCTCCTTGTCACAATGGCGACGAAGGGCAAACACTGGCTGCATCCAGACTCCAGTCTTTGCTTGTTGTAGATACTGTTGAGCCACCAAGTCTGGCCTGGTTATCACAGCGCCTGTCTAGACCCACTTTGCAGCAACTTCAGCATGGGTTGGAGTTGATAAAGACGTTTGCCTGCCTTTTGCCTTGTTTTACAGGCGGCACTTTAAGACCTGGCAATGATCAGGTACATGCTAGATAAGCCACCTCAATTCCCAACCACTGTTAGTCGAGCATTCCCCTCTATCTACCAGCTTCAAAGAGACAGCCCCGTGATAACTGTATTTAGAATCTTGACCTCCAGCTTGCCATCTATGTTGCAGGGCCTTTGAGGTGGGGAGCAGCAACCTTTGTTTGGTAGCTGCTGACAAACTCCCACTGGAGCTGAGCATTCAGACTCAGCCAAGCCAGACCCCGCTACCTCCTGTGATGGAGAGTAACTTTGGTCGGCAATTGTGAGAATTTCCTGCCACAGGAAAGGAGAGAGGAGAAGGGCAGAGTTATGTTGAAGTAAGAAGAGGGAGCACAGCGATTGAGTGTGGGAGAAAGGAAACGGAACGCAAAGCAAAGAGTTTAGTAGGTACTTTCAGAGGTTCATCCTGATGGCCAGCGGGCGAATCCGAAGTGGAACTTAGGCGGGGGGAAAGCCCTTGTGATCCACATGAAATCTCTATTAGCAATATATTCACCCGCCCACCACATGTTATATGTTGAAAGTCCCTCTAGTCTTTCTTGTGTTGTTTTTACTCTCTCTCTCTTTAACTTGCTAATTCACTGTAAGCCACATGTCCATCTGTCTCTCTGTCGGCCCTGACATATTTCCGTTATTTTGTGTGGCCCCCTCAGCTGGACTCGGGGTTCTGATCTGGTCTGTACTCAGATTCACACTCCATCACATCCAGCTTTTGAGTCAGGTCTCTAAGATAACCAGGTAGCAGCAGTATTGGTAATAAGATTATCCAACGATGGAGAGATCTTAGCATGTATACGGTTTTGCTCCTGCAACTTGTAGTCTATGTTCTTTTGGGGCCAAAATGACCAAAGACTGACAAGACTGTGCTGGATATCTTTCTAAAAAATTATAACTACGTGAAAAAGTCTATTTGCACCGAGTACGCTGCTTCAGAAAGTAAATCTTACATTAGGAAGGGTTAGGTGTTGTCAACCTTTTCATAGTAACTAGTTTCTTCGGATACATAGTGATTTAAGTACAGCTGTTGGCTTTAAGTCTTCATATCTGGTGCCGACTCCTTTCACATTTGTCAGAACAACCTTTCTATTTGAGGATTATTCACTGATCGAACATATTGAAGTGCTAAATCCTTGTTGTGACTGTACACACAATTACCGGAGCCAGTGTTTGTCTTGGCTGCCTCTTCACCTATTATCTGACCAGGAATAAACGAAGGCAGCGGCTTACAGTGGGGTAGTCCGCGACCACTGCAGCGCCACTCAGCTGTCTTCCTGTGAGGGAAGCAGGAAGAGGAAGTGAGGTAGTTCTCCAGCGAGGGCAATTAATTGGGGTAAACGGCGATTGAGGTGATGGAAAACACAACAAACAAAAGTTATATAGCAGAGAGAAATGTAAAGGATTTGGAGGGGTGATAGTTTTATGCACAAGAGTGTCTGAAATCATTTCATATGAACCTTTTTTATGGCTTTGTTGAATCAATTCTTTATTGTAGCTGCAGAAAAATGTCTGTTTAGCAGGTCATTTGTGACAAGTGCCCCATTTTCCGGCTTTGCTCTGTGACTGAATGGAGTCAAAATGTGGTGCAATGACAAATGTTATTAAGATTTTATTCTATCCATTCCATCTAGCCCACATTATGTCAGTGTAAAGTACATTTGACACACATTATGGATCACTGTGGTGTGTCAGAGAGGGGACATCTTATCTCCAAAGGCACTTGCTGGATCCCATAGCCTTCTTTTTAGGGTATGGGGGTGGAAGGCTAACCTTGTGTTTGTATGTCTAATTTGCATTTCAATAGATTTACTGTCTTTTGAGTGGTTTGTCTTTAAACATGAGGTTGTTTTTTTTTGCAAACACACAGACTTGCATGTGAACACACTAAAGCACACACAGATACACAAGCAAACACAAGGACCTATAGCCTTACACAGTGTGCACTTTCAAGAATGTTGGTATAATTACACTTTGGTTTCTATGGTCCTCTGGATTCACTGTGCTCCAGAAATACTAGGCTCTACACACCCACCGAACACACAGCTTTGTGTCATTCCATGTCCACGAGAAAAAATAGCGCGCATATGTCAATAGTTGTTAATGTGTTGGGTGTCTGCTGATGTCAGAGCGGTTTGCTTGAGTGTTGCCGGCCCCTGCAGTGGCAGAGGGGAGACCCAATATTGCTCTTGTCTCACCTTTTTGTTAGATAACCTGTCTGCCGTCTAGGCTTGTTGCTGGTATGTAAATGCTCGTATATGGTTGAGCCTATACCCTTTTCAGCAGAAGTCCCCCCCTGACCTCCTCTGAGAGTACTTATTGGTTACCTTTCTTGTTTCCCAAGTTATGCCAGTTCACAGCTGTTGATGTCCCACTTGTTTGACCTGATTTATTATACATATTTCACTTTATTATCCCTCCAAAAGTACTGAAAAGCCATTCGTCTTTCTTCGGATAGAGTCTATTTTCACTATATGCTCCTGAGCTTGAGCTAAAAAAAAAAATATTCCTTGGTGCAATTTGGTCTTGATTAGAGGTGGAACTGCACGACCGGTGTTTCGAAGATAAAATAAACTACTCTCAAATCTCTTCACCAATAGTAACTCGACTAAACATAGCACCTTTGTTAAAGGTTTAAAGGCTTTTAATGTAGTATCTGAATGCGAGGATTTAAGAATTTGAAACGAAAACTTTAAATTACCCTAACTAGATCCCCGCTTTAACTCACATTTCTTGTATTGTTCGGATGATCAACAAGCGTTTTACCCTCATGTGTCGCAGGGATTCTATGTTGTCACTTTCATTCATAGTTTACCAGTTCCTCTTCCTGCCTTTGTCCCATTGGTTTTGGTTTACAAGTCTTTCTCATCGTTGTGCTACATTTGTACTTGCTGTCATTCCACTAAAGAGGACATTGTAAAGTTAGCTCCGTAAAGCCTGGGGGTCTGTCTCTGTCTGTCCCCTCTCTTTCATCAATCTTCTTGGTGTGTGGATGATAGATCAATTGAGAACTGGGGCATTGGCAGCCATTTGGCATGTGTCAACTTAAAGACTTTGGCAGATAATTGGAAAACATCACCATGGCCCCGCTGGCACAATGGACCTCAACTTTCAAGCAGTACTTAGCACAACAAGACCAAATGTCACACCTTGTGCTTAAAGAAGTTTACTGTCAGGCAGCACTGGAATTGTGGTCATGATCAACTGTGGCCTTGGCATTGATACACACTTGAGAAACAAACATGATATTTATGTAACAAATCCATTCTGCATCCATCTGAACCTACAGAGGTTGCTTAAACTTTCCTTATTTCCATCATAAGCAGAAGGAAACTACAGTCTCCACTGCTTTCTCATTAAGTCTAAAGTAATGCAATGTAGAAAACTAACAAAAAGCCATTTTCTAATATGTAAATTGCACCAAATGGGCCATTAATATCAATTGGGTCAATCCGGAAAAGTCTTCAAGCAAACATTTCGCCCTGGATTTCGCCCTACCTGGATAAAGAGCTTAAGTTGTCTACTCGACATTTGGTGCCAGGGTGGGGGTTAAAACACTTTGCAAGATTGATGCTTTGAGCTCGAGCTTTAGAAGCATGTGAGATTAGAAAGACCGCTGTGAGATAGCTAATAAGGTCAAAGGGTGCACATTTGATAAGATGCTGGCATGTTGGAGGGCTCAATTAATAGTGGTTTTCAAGCAGCTTTTTCAAGTTGGGCCTTGTGCATCTTTATTTCACCCTCCACGTTTGGTATGAACTGGCCCACCTCAGAGACATCACAGCCCTTGAGCAGCCATGAGTATACATTAGAATAGTAGTGGTTAGAAGCTAACGCGATGAAGAACATCAACTGAAAATGTCAGCTGTTACAGTGAAGGATAATTTTTCACACTGTAATTTCCGTAATCATATGTTACAACAACCACTAGTGCCACTCTGAAATACAAAAAATGTGTCTCAGATAAGGTTCTTCATTGTGGTGCTGATGTATAATCTCTGTATAAAAAGGATTACCAATTCTCAAAGGACATTTAATTTACACTTGTGTGAGGATTGGTGATTGAAAAAAAGCATTTGCGTCAGAGATCTTATTATTTGTTGTGTTCACAAGGCTGTTTTTTTTTTTTTAATTATTCACCATGTTATTGGTTTTGAATCGATTTACCAAATCTTAACGTTAATTATATCAGCCTTTCTTGCACAGAAATTGCTCTACAGTGCTGCG
The DNA here is from genome assembly GCA_009660295.1 of Lophius piscatorius. Classification (NCBI taxonomy): domain Eukaryota; kingdom Metazoa; phylum Chordata; class Actinopteri; order Lophiiformes; family Lophiidae; genus Lophius; species Lophius piscatorius. Next base: position 95,331 of record VRLP01001216.1, read on the forward strand.
AGGAAGACTGTCGTTTGTGACGTCATGTGTCGAGCAGAACTTTTTTAACATGAATAAACGTGTAAACGGTCTGGTCACTACCAGATGGTGGAAGACATTGTTGGTATATATTCTACTTCCCTGAGTTAGCTGCTAACCGCCGCTAGTTTGTTATAGGACTTCCGGTTTTGAGCCAAAATCATATAACGCCATCTAAACTTCACAACTCAATCCTGCCTTTGCTCCTCATGTTCACATTTCTATTCCTTAACATTTTTCCTTTTTTTTCCTTTGCAGAGATTGAAGCCAAAGAAGCCTGTACCTGGCTCCGAGCAGCAGGTTTCCCGCAATATGCCCAGCTCTATGAAGGTAAAGACTCCATGAAAAAAAACCCTAACCACTTTCTCACCCTTCGTGGCAATAAACAACCAGTTCTCATTGGGTGTTTGCACAAGTACGCTACTTTTATACTGGCAGCCATGGCGTTATCATTTGTAGCGGTTGTGTACTCTCTTGCTTTGTATTTCATAAAAGACAATCAGTAAGGCACAGTTTGGCTCCACTAGCCATTTATTTTTCCCTGCAAAAACACATACGGTTATGCTCTCCGCCTTTAATAGCACAGCATATAACAAATATACACCAGAACCAAAAACACCAGAGTCTGTCCCTCCGTTCATCCATCCATCCATCCATCCATCCATCCATCCATCCATCCATCCATCCATCCATCCATCCATCCATCCATCTATCTATCTAGCCAACTGCACGAAGGCTAGCGTCCAGCTAGTGTTAGCTTGCAAAACATAAGATAATCTGCACACAAAATCACTTTATAAACAGTTAAACAACTCCACTACAATAGATTAGAGAAGCGTATGTAATCATTTGATGTAAATAAGAGAGAGTTTGATTGATAAATAATGTCGGGAAAAAAAGCCGAGCCTAGAGCAATCAACCTACCTCGTTGTGGATCTCGGAGTCATCCCCGAGTAGTGGGGCGCTTGTAAATCATTTGTTTGATTTCAGCATTTAACGATAACAAAACAAACAGAGGACTTATATCTTAAATTCTGTGCGCATTTTACAACAGCGAGGCTGTTTATAACGGCAAGAGGAATCATTAAACCCGTCACGCATACTTGTCATCAATAGTAGTGATTGAGTAGTCTGCAAAAGTCTGAAAAGAAATCACTGTTGGCAAACCTACTGGTGTACTGTGAGTAGCTAATAAAACATATTTACTAGCATTTTGATTCAAAATCATTACATGGTCATGTAAATGAGATGGAATTAGCAGACATTCTAGCAAAATGTGAGCACATATACTTCTAGTACTTCATGAATGATGATATACAGCTCATATACCAATATGAGACCACCATGTCAAGTACAAAAAACCACATGCACACCTGCCTCGTTGCATGCATACATAACAAAAACAGCACCACATTCCAGAGGAGTACTGTGAGTGCTTTTTCTTCAGCTTAGTGTATGTTAGTTTTCGTTTTTTAGTTTTTGTTCAAACCACACAAACCTTAGCTACTGTATTCCAGACATGAACTATGATGTAACTCATGGAGAGCCAAAGGTCTATCTTCAACATATTAATATCAGCACAAAACATATTTTCCAAGACTTTTGAAGCAACACATACAAAGAAAAACGATTAAAAGGAATGCTTTCCTTGACCCCTCATAAACATCACCAAAATACGTCAAACATTTGTTAACCTATGTTTATGGTAATGTAAGCGTGGAGGAGTTTATGCTCTGTGTGCAGTCAGGTGCTGCAGGTTCCCTGTGCCAGAGAATGTATTGAATTTTAATCAGAATGAAAAGAGACATAAGTAATGTGTTAACTTGGTAGAATATCCCACACACAAACATTTCTACTACAAACTCTTGTTATTGTTTTCTTTGGTTTGGTGTTTTGTGCACTCGAACGCGTCTGGCTGTCTCGTCATCTTTTCATGAAAAGAACTGTAAAGGGTTAAAGTTGTGTACTTTACATTGTGCCTTATTCATTTTCATTGTTTGTTGTGATCATATTTATTAAAAGATCAATGCTAAGTACTAAGTTAAAGCTACATATGTGATACTGTATACAGGCAGGATACCGACCCGTTTCATCTTCTTAATTAACATTTCCGGTTATTGTTACTTTGTTCTGAGTATCGACACATGGGAAGTGCTTTTACAAAGTTATTTTCCTGTTTTGTTGTGTGCTAACTTTATGGCAATAAGTATTAGGGCTGACGTGTGCTATACGAGTCACAAAAAAACAAAAACAAAAATAGAAGAAGCAGAATAGAAACAAAGTCTTTACGGCTACAGAAGTAAACTCTTGAATATTACATTTTCTGTGTTTCTGTAGTTGGTGTTTCTAATTTCTAAATACAGGTGGCGCTTGGTCCCAGTTGTCCTAATGCCACTATATACGTTGGCATGCCATAGGCATGTTAGTCAGTTACCCTTATGTAACTATGAGATGGTGTCAAAAGGTCAGTTCTTGTTGCCACTTAAGCTTAAATTCTTTCCTATTTGAACGAAAAACTCATTGTGTTTTTGCGCCACGGATGAGGCGTATTTTGGTCACCTGGCGCTGTCTCCACACGAGTAGGAATTTGTGCCGATGAATGACACGTTTAACTTTGCTTGTATCTGAAGGACGATCTCTATTGTCTGTGATGTCAGTGATATTGCACCACTAAAGATAAGCAGTAAAGTAGGCTGAAGTTACCTACCCTAATAGCATTTTCTTATCATCACTGCCTCCCAGGCTTTTGCTGTAAGATTCCAAATGAAGGTTGGGTCAACACATTAAATAAAACATCTTAAGATCCCTCCATACATCTCTCTACCCGCCAGTGTTGCTGAACATTTCTCCCGATTCACCGCAGACATCTATCTATGGGCCATTGCTTATGACGCTAATCCCTAATGATGTGACTCAGCGATTAGGTGTTCCTTATCATGTGGTTGAGTACTGGAGAAAGAAGGAGAAGGAGAGAAGGAAGTCAAAACCTTAAGCAGTGGTGGAGTACCTATTGTCATTCTTCAATCAATCCCCTGTTTTCCCCTCAGTGTGCACCACATCCCCCCTGCCTGCCAGCTCTGAAAGCTGCAGCTGTGTTTGTTTGGTCGGCTAAGACGCTACTTCCTCTTTTAGTTTTTCATCAAGGCTGTATGAGGGAGTTGGGGGTGGGGGGGGGGCGGGGGCGGAAGCCCCTGGTGGGTGTTTGAGTAGGTGGGTTTTTGTTTACGGCGAAGGATTGTATCTGCAGCTTAATCTGAACACCTTCATCCAATCAACAGCATGAATGCTCACACCAATATCACTCTCCCTGTTCAGATGCCCAGTTTCCCATCGACATCTCCTCAGTCACCAGAGACCATGACTTCCTCGATCGGGATGCTATTGAGGCTCTCTGCAGGTGAGATTCCACATCATACCCAACCTTTTGTGCTGTCTTTTTGAGCTATCTGCCATTCCTCCTCTTCTTTTCTCTGCTATCTCTATCCCTCCGAGTGAAGCCATGAGGGCATGACTTCAAACGGAGGCATGCTTCGGATAGTTGCTGTTGAGATGAAGCAATGACACGATAAGAACCCTGGAGTTATGTGCTGTACCTTTTCCTCACTCCACCTAGTTTTCTATGCCTTTAGCTTTTGTTTCCATCGTTATTTTCTTCTCTCTCTGGGGGACTGTTTACCTCAGTCATTAGGGGTCTTTTGTTAAGCCCTAGCAAGCACATATCTCACTCCTACCCTTGACAGCAGCACCGCTACAGTCACGCAATGTTCTTAACAGCCACCTATGATGTAAGACAGCCGTTATCCAACCAGCTGATCCTGACTTCTACTGGGTTCTGGAGCCCGTTTTCAGATTCTTTTCATTACCTCCACCAAGGAGATAATGTTTATACCATTATTAGTTGATTACATTATTTTAGTTGATTAGTATATTTGTTTGTAAGCCATTCAATTTTGATGCATATCTGGATAAAGAGAACGTTCCATCAATTTCTTAACTTTAAAAAAAAACAAAAAACTTTATTAAATAGGATATTTATCAACTTTTTCCCTAATTATGACTGAACCAGTTTTTATGAAACCTAATCTAGGTTTTATGGAAACCCTGATTAGGTCCTCTTGGAATAGAGTTCTAACAATCCAAAGTAGAATATAAGTTACATTATTTTGAGAACCCTTTTAGAAGAGACAGGCTAGCTCTTTTTTACATAGAAATTGCGCTAAAGTGCTACAGTGGAGATCCTTCTCTATGTTGTTTTTATCTAAGATGTACACACTGATGGCAACATAACACCGCTCCAGTATGTGATTTGTCTATAATGTTGTCGTAAAAAAAAGGCGAGAGGTATAACAAAATTGCATTGGTATCGAATGCAACATATCAAAACAATCATGTAATGTTCTAGGTTATTGGCGGTTGGTCGTATCTATTTCCTGTCCTACCTTTTTCGCTGGCTCAGTCTTTTATTTAGTCATTGATTCAGCTCTTTTACTACCTCCAACGCCAGCTCAGAGGTTAACAACAGAAAAGAACCATTCCATCTCAAAAGTCAAATGCCATAAAGTGGCAAAAGTCCCAGCTTGGAAAGTTGTGTGAAAGGGTGCTCTGCCTCATTGGCTAGCGCAACTATGAAATCATCATCACTTTAAAGCTTCTAAAAGAGAAACATTTGTTTTTTCCATATGAAAAGGGGCTAAATGGATGGAGAGAACTGTCATGGTATCCTATTCAGGGCCACTGCCAAATTAGTAAGAATAAGAAGGTGATGGATTTGTCATGGGACTCTGACTTACACTAATTCACCACAGCAGGTGTCCCTCCCTCCATCTGGAAGCTATCATGTCAGGGGCTCCTTTCCTGGCAGCCTGCCTCCCCTCCCCACAACTGTCCCTCAGTTCTCATCCCCTCATCTATCCATTGTTATATGATCTTCTCTAAAAGCTCTCCAGAGGGTGGACCCGACCATCACCCTCACTCCAGTTCTCCAGGTGGCTTGAGGGATAAACTTTCTGCCCCCACCCCAGGTTGTCATTGCTACTCCAGCAGACTTAATTTTCCTCCCTCCCTGCTTTTCTAGCAGCTCATGTAAGGATTATCCGTCAGCGGCTCATTAGCCAGCCTTGGTGCACTCAGAGATCTCGCTGTCGCTCTCCTCCGGTTTTATCCTTTCTTCCATCATGCAACCTCTTAGTTAATGACAGGTTTGTGTTTTAGGGGTGCTAGACTTTTTTCAAAGTCATTGTAAATGTAACCGATTCTGCTTGTGTGTTTGCAGGAGATTGAACACCCTCAACAAGTGCGCTCTAATGAGGCTGGAGATATCACCACAAAGAAAACGAGTGAGTACACATGCTCACACATTAACTCAACTCCTTTTCCATTCCTGAAAAGCCCCTTTGCACGTCTCCACAAATACATTTGCATTTCTTCAACCCAACCTCCAGTTCATTCGTGGCCACAGGGCAAAGCTGTGTTTTCTCTCATCTTGTTTAATGAGAAGGCACCTGTTGGGTTTATTTCTATATAAAGTGTGTTGCGAGTACCCTTGGGGAAAGGAGGGTAGCTTTAGTGTCTAAATGAAGGGGTTGCATTCTCCAGGAACTCCCCCTACTCAACACACGCTCTCATTCTCTCACATAGTCCTTTCTAACCATTAAATTAATTTTTGTGCTTTTTCTGTGGCACTGCTGTTTGTTTGAGAAATAAAACTCCTCCCATCATCATCATCTTAATATACAAGTTTAAGTAAACAAGTTATGACAAGGATTAATGTTGAGTTTCCCAGTTTTACACTGTCTGTGTTTCATGTAAACTAGAAACTCTAGACTGATCTAGATTTGGTAAAAGAGATTTGTAATTTTCCTACAAATCCCCCCTGATGCCTGAAAGGCCTGAAGCGCAGCATACCAACACCTGTGTTCTGTAAGGGGTGGTGTTCATTCTGCCACACCTTTCATTTCAGCAGTTAACAGAGAAGAGTAGAAGAGCTAAAGAGGTTATTTTCCATCTTTGTGGTGGAAGACTTTGGAACGCATTGATCTGTATCTGCCAGGATCTCCTTCTTTCTGATTTTGTTCTTTCTATTGGTCCATTTGTAATAAGACATTTCTTTATTTCTTTGGAGTGCTTATGACATTCCAAGTGGTCAGTGTTGTAAGGAATGCATTGGTGGCTTGATGGTTGGAGGTTTAAGTATCCACAGAATGTTGATAAATGTCATATCCCATGCGGAACCCATAACATACTACCAGTATATCACATTTATGCCACCACAACTTTCTACTTCAAAATAGATAAAGATGAGAGTATGTGCAGCACAGGGACATAGTGGGTAGCTCCGTTGCCAGACAGCAATAAGGCTCCCAGTTGCAATCCTGGGATTTCTTTGTGCAGAGTGTGCACGTCTTGTCCGTGTTTGGGTGCATTCTCTACGGGTACTCCATCTTCCTCCCACGGCCTAAAAACATGCAGTATAGGTGAATTGGAAGGGTTCTCCCAGCAGGCTTGGCTCACGGGCCTCAGTCGTCTATGTCAATCTCCTTATCGTCGTCCTCCGAGCAGCAGGGGACGCTTCTCTGTGTTCTCTTCGTCCAGTGAGGAACATATCATATCCGGACTGTGACCCGCCTCTCCCATCGTCAGCAGGAACTTTGGCGCACTATTAGTGGAAGTTGTATTTCTTTATTCTTCTATAGTTAATTGTTGATGAAGGTTTTAATTTCCTTGCATCTTTGTATACATGACAGGAACAAGAAGGTGTGTTTTGGTGAGTTCAGGTATGCTGCTTTGGAAAGATGGAGAGATTGAAATTGTTAAATTTTGGGGTGGTTTTCTGAGCTTTGGCACCTTGATGTGAAGAGGTAGCAGTGTGTGTGTGGGTGTGTCCGTGAATGCTTGTCTGTGTGCGAGGGTGTCTGTAGACTGAAGGGATAAAATTGTTGGGGGGAAGGGGGAATGACCCCAGTCTGGCTGGCTGCATTGTGAGCCATGGGGGTCATACTGGAATTTCCTGAACTCCCTCCAGGGCCTGAGATATATTAACCAAACTAGGTGAGATTTGTGCATTTTTGTCAAGGTGTATCCTCCATTTGAAACTCTAATCAGCTCTTTGCCTGGTCTACGTTTTATCCATGCAGCATGGGTTTCCATACTTCTCATCATCAACTCGGAAGATAATATTAATGTAACAATTTTTTCTCATTTTACCTATTGAAGTCCTCATTATATATTCCTATGTATTCCTCTATCAGGCTATATATAAAGGTTATAAAAAGGTAATTAATTAATGAAAGCAGCCAAAAGGACTCGACAGTAATGACAAGCTGATTAGATAAGATAAAGTTACCACAAGAGAATTTAAAAAAGAACTGAAAGTCAAGCTGCAGAAGAAAATGTGTAAGCGCATTTCTAAAATCAATTCCATGAAAAGAGGAATGCTGGCGATTAAAAAGGAAAATGTCTAACACTAACAGTATCCCCTCCCTTTCCCTCTTTTTCCCTCTCTTTTTGCTTTTTCCTCCTCCCTCTCCCTTATCCCCTCCCTCTCCTCTATCCAGAGCGAGGACTCTGATGAAGATGAGCCTTGTGCCATCAGTGGCCGCTGGACTTTCCAGAGGGACAGCAAACGCTGGTCCCGCATGGAGGAGCTGGAGGTTTTTTCCTCTCTGCCCACAGATGCTGCTATTACCCCATTCCTTAAGGACCCAGTTTCCCAGAAAGTCAAGCTAGCCCTGCGGGAAGGAAACAGTTCAGAGAGTGTGCTGAGTGACCTCAGTGAGCAGCCTGAAGTGGGCTCCATCCACAGCAGTGGGAGCCGCGGAAGAGGAGAAGAGAAGAGCCATGGTGCTGCCGTGGCAAATGAAGCTGTACCCACAGGTGCCACGCGTGCCAGCTCGGTAGCGAGCATGTGTTCATCGTCAGGTACAGGTGGGTCGGTGTGCGCCAACGAAGACTCTCTGTCTGATGGCATGCCTCCGTCACCCATGGAGACACTTGGTCAGTTCACCTTTGATCTGAAAACAGGGATGGGGGTAGTAGGAGGGAGCTTGGACACAGGAGGCGGCAAAAGCACGCGCTCAAGAGCAAAGAGCTTCCTCAAGAGGATGGAAAGTCTGCGGCTGCGCAGCGGCACCACCTCCAAGAGAAAGAAGAAGGGGAGCACCAGTGGGGGGAAGATAGAAATCAGTGGCCCGGTCATCAAAGAGGGTTTGGATGATGATAAGCTGCGGAGGCTCAACTGTGTGGACATATCCAGTATCAACCTCAACCAAAACCTCAATCACCACCGCAATCCCTCTCAGACTATGACACTCAACAGGAATCGCTCCCTATCCTACTCCACTCAGACCAGCAGTGGCAGCACTGGAAGCACTGGGAGCAGTCATTCTGAAGCCAGCAGTGGAAGTGCTGTGAGCACACCGAGTCCAGTTACTCGGGCTCGGAGCCACAGCACGGCTGCAGGCTCTAGTAAGAGAGGAGGAATGTATTTGGAGGGGTTTGATCCTTTCAGCATTCCACAACAGGCTTCAGATCGACAGCCAACACCCCCACCCAAATCGGCCCCACCCCTCCCCTGCCAAGCCAGTAGTAGGATGTCGGTTGATGAGCAGAACCGAAGGAACAACTTCAGTGTTCAGGGCAATGGAGGACAAGGGGAAGAACAAGTAGAGGAGGAAGTGGACGGAATGATCTTCTTCTACTTACCGGAAGGGCACAAGCCCGGTACCTTCCCCAAAGCCCTGCAAGATGGGGGCTCACGCAACAACAATGGGAGTGATAATGGGAACTCTGTGATCCTCAGGGGTCGGCAAAGCAGACGTCAGCGCCGTGGCTCTTCAGGCTCTGTTGACAGCCGGCTCAGCTTTTATGACAACGTCCCCTACAATGAGAGAGAGGAAGAAGAGGAGGGGGATGAGCAGAAACTGGAGCAGGTGCTGCGACATGTCAGCGGCCTGCAGCGGTTTGTTAACGCCTGGTCAGAGGCTGTGGTTGGCGAAGACGAGGAGGAGGAGGAAGAAGAGGAAGATGGCGACTCGGATTCAGCACTGGACTCAGCATCCCCGTGTCCGTCATCTCCGCTGCAGGTCCGACTAGAGGAGACAGAGAATGGAAGTGACCAAGACAGCACAGGGAACCCACTTGGCGAGGGAGAGGAGGCGGTGAGGGACAGAAGAGATTCTGGTGTTGGAGCGTCTTTAACCAGAACCAGCAGGTCAGTAAAGAATAATTTCAGACTGATGAAATATATGTGTAAATATTAAGAGGTGGGTTCACCAAATTAAACGAAAGAAATCTTCATGGTATCTCATCGTGGATTCTGAGGTCGATGAAATATGTGGCGTTGCTGGGTTTAGGTGGCGCTCACAGGATTAAGTAGATTTATTGAAAAATATTTAAAAGTCAAATCTTTTCTCTGGAATGATTTTCTTCTGTAGAAAGTAGTTCCAATTGAACCCTTCAATGTCCCGCTCAAATGTTAGGTTGAGCTCGTTTAAGTTTCAATTTCTTATTGAAAATGTAACTGAATCTTTTTATAATATGATCCATTGTCAGCATGTACATGCTAAAGCGTAAGGGGCCAAGGATGGAGCCCTGGGGGACATCACTGATCAGAGGGGACACAGAGGATGAGGAGGCTTTAACTGTTGCTACTCAGAAAGTCCTATTCGATAAGAAGTTGTTGTTTTTTTACGAATTTACCCATATGAGGACTTACTAAACAGAATGATGTAACTTGATTCAACCGGAAAAAATCAGAATAAGGATCAGTTTTTTTAAAACATGCTTTACCAGAAGGCTGAGCCAATCATATTAAAACTGACTATTTTCCATGAAGTACAACATTTTTTAGGCCATATTTTTTCACTGTTATACACATGCTTGACCAAATGATTTTTCATTTTATGAAATCAATAAATGCCCCCAAATATAACATGCACTTAATACCTTTTCCATTATTTCTTTCTCTGTGAGAAAATGAAAACGTTAAATATAACTTTTTTGAACTGATCTGTGAAAAGGGAAAAAACCTACAAGTCAGTCGATTGTTTTCAAACTCTTTTACGCTTTCAGTCTTGTACAGTCAGATTCCTGGTAAACATGATCTTGACTTAATCCACAAAATTGGTCGAGGTCAACAAAACAATAGAAAGAAAAACAGTGAGGTAAGGAGAGAAAAGCGTTTTCTAAGAATGTAACAGCGGAGAGTAAACAGTGGGACACGCTGAGACTTCTCTCCTTACGTAATGGTGCTGAATACATTGGAATGCTGCTCACTCTCCGTAGGACTGCTGCTGTTCTTTCAGGAATCCACAGACAGACAGAATTACATGTGGGGGTGTGGGTTTCAGGTCTTTTAGTCTCTCGATTGGTGTGCAATTAAATCCCTGTAATCTCCAAACCAATCACTTGACACAGAAAAATGACAAATTCGGTGTGTGGTTGTGTTTAGTCAGACAAGGAAGTCTAAAATTGATCCCGTTTAGTGAATATTTTTCTCACGTGTCGATTTGTGTTCTCTGTTCTTCTCCTCCCCCACGCTCTAGGCCACAAAAGCTCCGCTGGCCAAGCTTCCAGAACTCCCATCAGCCCAGCTCAGCCGCGGCCCAGCTCCAGATTAGCTCCCAGTCTGTGCTACAGATGAATCTGCTCCAGAAGTTCTCTCTGCTGCAGCTTACCGCTCTGCTAGAGAAACATACCCCAACTAACAAACACGGCTTCAGCTGGTGAGTACATGAGTTAAGGGGAAGGAGAATTTACACAGACTGATTTTTTGGGGGGGGAACTTGCCTGCTGTCTGGCTGGTTGTTCAGTGTTAGTGATGCCCTTGAATTTATCCATCCATCCAACTATGACCCCTCCCAATCCCCTCCGTCTGCAGGTTGTTGTATAGTGTGGTGACGGCTGTCCATAGAGCTTGGGTTTCACATTCTTTTCCCAGGCCTGTAATTGCTGGGAAGGGGTGTACATTGTCTTTTTCTCAACGGGGCAATCATGGCAGTTCACACGCATGGTGTTTCAAGAGCTGGAGGCTGGAATGATCAGCCCTTGACAATTATCCTTCCATCGTTCCATTCTTTACCACTAGAATATTGGTCTGACATCATTTTCCGTGCTGCTCAAGCATTATGCAACGGTACCTAGCATCGTCCTTGTTACGGGGCTCCTGTTCTTAGCCCCGCCTTCACCTTCTCATCCGTGTTCAGATGAAAAGAATTATACACTTAGTTTTCTGCACTAAATATTTGAAGTTAATGGAAATGGGGGTACTGGGCTAGAAGAAAAGCCAAAAATGATAAAATAGTTATGGGACATTATTCGCGCAATACATAATACACGGTACACTAAAAGATATATTATGCTGTGAATTCAATTTTAAATATTATGAATTAACTGAGTTGCGTTTGTTATGACACCAGAAGCTAAATGAAGAAAAAAGTGAGAAAATGTGGATAATTTCATGCGTTTTTCCTCTTTCTCTTTCTCTTCCCGCCCCGAGCTTCAGAAATAGAAAGCGTTATGACACCAGCTTGTGTAATGAGAGGCCAATAGATCACTGAAAAACAGAAAGCACTTGTTTGCTGCTGAAGGCCCGCACATATTCAGAATTCCGGGCTTTGATCATAATATACATTTTTTTCCATTTCCCAACCTGCAGTTAAGAGAAGCACTCTTGTGAATGCCCACTCTTACAAAGACTAGCTTGTCCAGTGTCATGCATAGTGCCTCTGCAATGATCACACGCAACTAGTCACACACCAATAAATCTGTAGGCACATGTGCACGCTCGCACACACACACACACACACACACACACACACACACACACACACAATAGCACAGAGTAACGGATAGTGAACATAAACTTTGTGGATGTGTAAAGAGGTGGGTTCATCCTCCTTTGACACCCCAGCATATATTCCACTTCCCCCCTTCCACCCCACTCATAAACCTGGAGACTTGGAGGCATCTGCAGCAGCTTAGTTTCCTCCTTGCAGACACATAAAACACCTTCACACGGTAGCCAGGCTACTTCTTCAAAAATACAATTTAGTCTTAATAATGATGGACAACCATTTAAGCTGTTTATCTCTGCCATGCATCCCGTTGGTTTAAGTTTAGAAAACCATGCTTTCATTTTAAAATTATATTTTTTCCATAAATACATTGTGGGGTCTTCATTTAAGTAAGAGTGAAGACATTCCTCTGTTTACCCCTATAATGAGGAAATCCAATTTAAATATTCTTTTCTTCTGTTTATTTGTTTGTTTGTTTGTTTGTTTGTTTATTGCAGGGCTGTTCCAAAGTTCATTAAGCGGATCAAGGTGCGCGACTACAAGGACAGGAATGTTTTTGGAGTGCCACTGCAGGTCATCGTCCAGAGGACAGGCCAGCCTCTCCCCCAGGGGATTCAGCAGGCCATGCGCTATTTACGCAATCAATGCCTCGACCAGGTAATATAAAATATAGAAATAGCGGCACATATATGGACATATTTTTATGTATACATGCGAAGAGTTTCTTTTGCAAGAGCAGATAAATCAGTTTTTATAAATTTTCACAAAACAGCTTTTTTTAACTTGTTTACTCCAGATAATATCAATTAAACTGAAGTTGGTCGGCTTTGACTACGTAGAAATTACATAACGAAGAGAGGTATCTTTAAAAATGAAACTTTATTGGAAATAGATTTTTTGGGGGGCAAAAACATATAACTCAACTATTCATGTCTCACCATTGAATGGGGCCATATAATAATAATAATAATAATACATTTAATTATAATAACTCTGTGCTTCTTTTAATGGCAAGAATAACATTATTTATCATAAAAAAATGCTCATGCTCAACACAGTTCTATCAGTTCATCATTAGCTTATTTCCCTTCATCACTTTTTTCGCCAAGTCCTGTTGGACCAATATGACGTTGGCATCAGCCAAGGCATCGTCACGGAATGTGTGGACTGTTTCACAAACCCGAAGTTCACCTAACACAGGCTCAGTGGATTTATCGGTTTCTGTCATATCTTTTTCTGTTGTAACAGCAGTGGCTTTTAGCTGTTTTTGCCCAAAGAACATGAACTTTGACCCTTGTTTCCAATAGGCTTTATCAAGTTTTGCTCCACAACTGATTTTAATTACAATCTCTCAATTCATTTTTTTTCTAAAAAGCGGCATTTATTTTCTTTTGCAAATGAACTTTTCATTAACATACACTGTAATCACAGTGTACGTATAATGTAAAAATGCCCGTCTGCTTTTTCTCTTTCCATGGTGAAGACTAAAACATTTTTCTTTAAAGGTACCGGAGTTACGTAATATCAGTTGAGGACATCTGCAGTCAGTCAAATATCCATCTGCAATTTTTTTTCACTGAATGTTACATAAGGAAGAGCAGCGAATCGGAAAAAAAAACTCCCTTCTTGTCGGTGTATGCAGTTTCTGCCCCTTCTTTTTCTCTTCCTTCCGTCAAACATTCAGTGAAGCGAGGGCGCCTGGAGAGAGTCACAGTACGCAGCTGTCAGGTCACCTGTGTCCGTCTGTTTAATCCAGAGACGTTATGGAAGATCTATCTTAGAGAGTGTGTGTGTGTGTGTGTGTGTGTGTGTGTGTGCGCATTCATGTAGGAAGGAAAGAGGGAGTATGGAGAAAATGACTCTAACAGGGGGCCAAACATAGAAGAGCGATGGTGTTCTTTGTGTAGCGGTACAAGGCGCCTCTGTTTGGAAGTGTTGAAAGCTCATGGAAAATATTCAAGCTGGACAAGCCAGCGACCTTTTTCTCTTCCCCCCTCAACATTTGCCGTTTCAGTTGCATTGAGAGGCCAATGATGGTCCCACAGAACATTCAGTACACAAATGCCTACTGGGTGTTTACTGAGTTTCATGTAAGAATACAGACATGCAGACAACAATAGGATCCGCTGTGATGTAACTGCATTTAAATATAAATGCTTACATTACATCATTCATACGACTACATGCGAAGGACAGAGACTAAAAAGTAGTTCAAAGTGAGTTATCAGGTTTCTGCTCATGTATGTGATGTAACACTTTGTCTTTGTCCCCCGTTCTCGCTCTCCAGGTGGGTCTTTTCAGGAAATCGGGAGTGAAATCTCGTATCCAAGCTCTCCGTCAGATGAATGAGACGAGAGGTACGGATGGGTGCGGAGTCAACTACGAGGGTCAGTCCGCATACGACGTCGCCGACATGCTGAAGCAGTACTTCAGAGATTTGCCAGAACCCCTGCTCACCAATAAACTCTCGGAGACCTTTCTCCAGATATATCAGTGTAAGAATACCAACACACACGTACATTCAAAGCCTAAAGTAAAGCTTGCAGAACCAGGTCCTTACCTCACATCCACAGGCACACATCTGTAAAAGAATTGCATGATGGGCTTTTTTGTTGATTTAAGATCAGTGGATGCATTGGCTGCCATGTGGTAAAGAATTGGGTACCTGTAAAAAAACGGAAACAAAAAAAAAAGCACTGGAAATGCCTCTGGAATGAGGTGACTTATTTGATACTTTAGAAGCTCATCATTCTCACGGTTATCAATCAGTTTCAGTCAAGCAGCGGAAGCTCATCCTTCTGTCTCACGGTTATCAAAGTTTCAGTCAGGCACCAGAAGCTCATCCTTCTGTCTCACGGTTATCAAAGTTTCAGTCAAGCACCAGAAGCTCATCCTTCTGTCTCACGGTTATCAAAGTTTCAGTCAAGCACCAGAAGCTCATCCTTCTGTCTCACGGTTATCAAAGTTTCAGTCAAGCAGCAGATGACATAATGCAGCCCAACAGTAGTTAGTAGCCTTTCTGTGCATTTATTATCTAACTTTAGGCACAACATCCTCTCTCTTCCTCTGCAGACATGCCGAAAGAGCTTCGTCTGCAGGCGGTGCGCGCCGCAGTGCTGCTGCTGCCCGGCGAGAACCGCGAGGCTCTGCGGACGCTTCTGTGTCTGCTAAGCGACGTAACGGCCAGCGTGGCCGAGAACCAGATGACTCCCACCAACTTGGCTGTTTGTCTGGCGCCGTCTCTCTTCCACCTCAACACCCTGCGGCGCAAAGAGAGCTCCTCGCCAAGGTGTGTGTGAGTGTATCCTGGATGTGCACCTGTGCACAACTGTAGTTATTGGTTTAGTTGACTGCTGTCTCCAAAAAAGGTTATTGTATTAGCGGCTTACATAACATGACAGGTGCTGTATATTGTCAAAACAGGAAAGGGTCACTGTAAAGAAACAAAAGAGCAGGATACTGATGGAGGAGAGAAAGGAAGTTTCAGGGAGGGCGGGGGGAGGAGGGCAGAGGGAATCAACAGTTTACATAAACACCTTAACCCAGTTAGGAAATGCATAGTTGGTGGAAGTTACTGCTACTAACCTTCTTGCATCCACCCGTCTTTTCCCTCTCAAAGGGTGATGAACAGGAAGCCGACACTTGGGAAGCCGGATCAGAGAGACCTGAACGAGAACCTGGCTGCCACACATGGCCTGGCACACATGATCCAGGAGTGCAGGAAACTCTTCCGGGTCAGTAGTTAACCACACTAGAGATGAATGAGCAAACTCTTCAAGGTAGCGTGAAATGAATAGCTGGAATGGTCCTAGAGGTTTACTGATTGACAACTGGCTTTGTTCGCCTACAGAATAAATGTGACCTCTGGTTCACTGTATCATGTCAAATACCTCCTGTCCCTTTGTCCTGCAAACAAATATGGCTTTAGTTACATAACCCACTGATCCAGTTCATGCTCTCATTTGTTCAAGCAGTGTTATGAGTAAATAGTGTCAATGCACCAGCCGTCTTTTTGTTTTTAACTACCCACGTCGTATAGATCTGGACTTTGCTTCATTTCTCTGTCCGTTTAAAACCAACTGAAGTTAAAAGAATTCACAAAACCCAAGAATCCCCCTCACCCAGTGTGGTTCTGCATGTCCAAATACGAGAACACTGGAGTGGATGAAGAGGAAACACTCAGCAAACTATTCTACTCCTAATCCAATTTCATTCCCATTCAGCCTAAAGCTGTGCCAGCGCAGTCTTCCCTAAAATTTGAGAGTAAATGCTAAAATGTTCCTTGCTGTGACTCATTACTGCTCGTTTTAATTAGATTATGGGAGAACTTCCTGTCATGGTCACATCACACAAAAAGCAAACTCAATTACCCTCCATTTTTTTCATTTTAATTTGATCGCTATTTGCTTGTGGATGTTCATAACAGGAATACGACTCATGAAATACACAACTGTGCTGTACAGTCTCCATTTCTACGAGCTTTGACTCTGATCAGATGAAAATCCTATTTGAGGCACTTATATGGTTAGTCTGCAATTAAACCTAATGGACCTAATGGACTTCAGGTACAAACAGACACAGAGAACGAACTCTGCAAACAAGAAAATTAAAATGGAACGTGATTACGTCGATACGGTTTCCTGTTTAATGAGGAAGATTAATCTAATCCGGCTGTAGATGTATGACCAAAACAAAACATGAAGCAAAGCCTCAACCCTGATCAATCTTAAAATATTATATTTATGACATAAAGATCCCCACAGACCTGTTAAAACAGAAGTTTTTAAATTAGTTGAAATTATTCAAACTTTTCCTCCGTTATTGAGAAATCCACAATGTTTGAATAAACCTTTTTTTTTTATTTAAAAGTTTAATAAAGGACATTAGATTCATTCCCTGTGTTAGAGTATTGAAGGCTTGATTTTTTTTTTACGTTGCACAATGATTGACATCATTATGTCACGTTTATGCCGCTCTATCTCCTGAACAGTAAAGCAGTCATCCCACAATTGAAGGATTAGGAATTCGATCCCCGCCCTTGGCGCTGCATGCTGTGGATCCTTGAGCAAGGCCCTGAGACCCCGCCCTGAAAATCACAGAGGCAGCCCACTGCTCCTTAGGGATTGGTCAAATACAGAGAATTAATTTTAAAAAGTTGTACTCTGTATAACTTGAACCTGTATAATAAGGAGATAGATAAAATATACACTATTATTTTTATTATTATTATTATTATTATTATTATTATTATTATTATTATTATTATTATTGTTATAATTAAAATACTCTAACCATTTTAGAGCTAAACTCCTTGTGGCTTCCAGCAGCACAATGCAAAAGCATGGATGTGTCCTCATTGTACTCCTCCTCCTTTCCCTTAGATCCCAGAGGAGATGAATCGCTGCAGGAACTCGTATGTGGAGCAGGCGCTGCTGCCGCGGCGATTTGAGGACCTCACAAGTGAAGGAGCCAGGCAAGGAGGTCACAGGGCCTACCTGCAAGAAAGCCTAGACGTCCTCCTCAAAGAGGCCAAGGACAAGTTCAAAGGTTATGACAGCTGCTCCACACCCGAGCACGCCGAGCTGGCCTGTAGAAAAGTAAGAATGCTTATTTATTCATCAACTCACTATTTGCCCTTTTTCACTTTCCAGCCCATATGGCTACCGGCAGGGGATCAATATTATATCCTAGAGAAAACAAAACAGTCCATCTGTCCTCAGTGTGTAAACAGGCCAGCGTTAATCAAGCACCAGTTATCTGTGTTTCTTGTCTTGTCCTTTTCCTCTTCATGCCGGCCTATCCAAACTCCGTCCTGCTTCTCTAAATATCTAGTGGAAAACCAGAAGATGGGATTTCCGGTATAGAAACGCATCGTGTGAAACTGGCTCGGCATCTGGTTTCTCATTCCCATACTACTACTGGACTCTATCCCAGAATTACATCAGCTTGACATAGACACATGCACAACCTCGCCATTATCCCAGGCCTACACTTCCTGTCTCTGGTCTGCAAGGAGCCTGTATGAAGTTATACTTCCTCCAGTTTGAGAATCACAAGGCACAGAGGAGAGCAGCTGACTGATAAAGCATTGGGAGAATTTTTCTCGTTTTCTTGGACTACTATGTTAACAATGTTAGTAGGATTGATAAGATTAGGTATTATAAAGGAGGCACCGAGAGATTTACCAAAATTATCTCTAATGCCCAATAGAAAACATCTGAAGTATTTCGTAAAACTCAAAAACAAATTGGGATCTCTTATTCCCTCAACCATGGGAATTTTGTCCAATCACATTTAAACATGAGATTTCTTTTTTATAATGGACTTAAATTGAATGAAATACTAAAACTTAATTTTGATCCCAGCCCTCCATTCAGAACCCATGACTAACGGCAGGCATGAGCATGAACCATCCCTGGTTCCATTTTAGCTGAAGACATTTACTGCACATGCTTTTCAATATCTCTCTCCCCCAGTTTCCTGTCCTCTCCCGGCAAGTTCAACCTTTAGACTTCTTTTTTAAATTTTAATTAAAAAACATCAGACATACGGAGATAAAAATGAAAGCAGAAAACAAATCCAGGAATCCAACAAACAAAAAACACCTGATGCTCATCATTATCATTCTTCTTCAAAACTGGCCTTAATACATTCCATCTTTTCTCATAGTCATTAACCTAAAGTACGGAACTGTAGACCTAACATGCATCAAAATTACCAAACATTTTTGAAAGAGTAAAGCTAATTCATTGGATCTTGTTCCACCTGTTTCTCCAGCTGCATGACGGTTTTCCACTGAGGCTGTGGAAGGTGACCGTAGATATTCCCACAAGTCCTGAGGAGGTTCTAACACGAGTACTGCGGGAGCAGGGTCACTGGGATGAGGACCTGCTGGAGAGCCGGCTGGTGGAGACACTGGATGAGAAGACAGAGGTCTTCCAGTATATCAGGAACGCCATGGCTCCACATCCCACCAGAGACCACCTGGTGCTCAGGTAAACCTCATCTCCGTCTCTGTTTGTTTCACTTCTCTCTCAGTCTTCATCTTACACTGCAAAAACTCCACATCTTACCAGGAGTATTCGTCATATTTCTAGTCAAAATATCTTATTGCACTTGATTGAAGACCCAATCACTGAATAAGTAACATTTCACTGAGATATAGGGACATGTTTTGGGAAGTTAAACATCTTGTTAGGTCAAAGAATCTTGAAAATATCTGAAAAGCTCGATTGTAGTATTTCCTGCTAACTCTAAGAGAAATTTCCTCTTAAAATTATTAAATATTACTCTCTAATCTTATTTCAAAGTCATAATACAGCTAGAACTTTGTCACCACTAAATATATACATACATATATATATATATATATTGCAATAACAAATTAACAAAGAACAGAAATATGGTGTGATCTTGCAAAAAAGAGGGAATTCTTCTTTTTTTTAACTATTACTGGCTGATTCTGAGACACATAACATTAGATTTACAGTTCATTTCCAGCTGTCCTTTATCTAAATCTCACATCTTATTTTAAGAATTCTTACCAAGCTCATGTTCACCAGTTCTATTGGCAGTTTGTTTTTAACTTATTACAAGCTTGTATTCATTTTTTTAAAACTTATTTTTAAGAGTGAATTTTTTCCGGCGCATAATGTTTCCTAATCCAAACTCTTGCCTCTCTGTATCAGAACCTGGCTAACAGACCTGCCAAAGGGAGCGTGTGCTCTGGTGTGTGCGTCCGTGGAGCACGAAGGTGCACCTGTTGTAGGCGTTCGTGCCAATGTCCTAACCTCACGCTACTACATTGAGCCCTGCGGAGCAAACAAGTCGAGACTCACACATATTTCCAGGATCGACTGCAGGTGAGTGGATGATTGACAGCAGCATAGACAAATTGAGGATTAGAGTAAGCCCTATAGTTTGGTGTTATTTTAATGTCTGTCAGATGAAGGCAGAGAGAACTAACCCCATACTTCCTTCTTCTTCAGAGGCCGTTTCCCAGAGTGGTACAATAAACTGTATGGACACATGTGCGCCGCTGAGGTGGCACGGATACGTGACTCATTCACTGCGCCTGTGGACAAATGAGTAAGCAGTGAGCAATTTGGGCATCGCCAGACTCAACAGCTCCTTTGAACCCGGGTGTGTTGGACCGTATTTATTGTGGGTCTTACAGAGGACTCAAAATGACTCATTCCATCCGTACCAACAGAGAGGACCATGGGATCAACACCTCTTCCTCCTCTCATATTTAAAGGACCGGAGCTTTGGTTTAAATCAGCGTGCCGCCAAGATAATTCATGCAGACATTTATCCGGACCAAAGGAAATGACGTTTTTGATGCCGGGTTGTATCTCTCCATTAAAAGGGTGCTATTGCTTCTGAGAAGCAAAGGAGGATTCACGTGTGTGCGCCTGAGTGTCTGTGTGTGTATGAATGATAAAAGCAACAAGCTGTTGATAAATATATATTCCTCGCACTGGTTTCCAGTGCCAGCATAATGTGTACATACAGTATTCTGTAATGGTGCGTGACTGCCTTGTGTTACCTCTGTTTGTTTGTTTTTTTCTGTTACTGCAAAGCCCAGCAGGACCTACAGATCACACTGTGATCAGCTGATCAATAAATGAGTGAAGGCAGATGTGACTGCATTATAGTACGCAGACTGAGAGGAGAGGAGATGATGACAGGAGAACGACAGCACAGAGGGTTTTAGTGTGTCGTGGAGGGAGACAGAGACGGATGGGAATCGGTGGCTGGCTCACCAAAAAGAGAATGAGTGTGAGGAAATAATTTACTAACACACAAGTAAATCTCGCTTGATTCCCCCTAGAATTCAGATTCAGTCAGCCTCAATGTGTCACGAGCAAAGATTTTGAATGTTGGA
Organism: Lophius piscatorius; assembly: GCA_009660295.1. Lineage (NCBI taxonomy): Eukaryota > Metazoa > Chordata > Actinopteri > Lophiiformes > Lophiidae > Lophius > Lophius piscatorius. The sequence continues at coordinate 116,028 of VRLP01001216.1, forward strand.
ACATACATGGCCAAAGTTAGTCAGTCGAATGTTAGCTGCTAGCATAGCAACCAACTCCGCTAGTTAATAATTCTGTTTTTTATTTTTTTATTTAATGCTTTAACTAAAAATCATTTTTTCAACTTTGCAGAACAGTTAAAGCTCATTAAGGAACATTAATGAGCTGGGAGGGCGTTGGAGACAGAATCTGACATTTAAGACAAATAGGTCAAAAGCGATGGACCGAAAAAGATGAAAGATCTGCTATTAAAAATGTTTTATATTGGTTTTTGTGTTCCAGATGTCACTTGTGAGAAAAACGTTGATTTCACCATTATTTGTGATGTACACGAGAACCAGAAATGCAAATGCACTGTTCCTACCTTGCATGAGAAAACTCCCAGTTTGTCCTTTAAATGATGAGAAGTAACCAGAGAGGAAACGGTCCTTTTATAAAGGTGGAGATTTTTCAGGTTTTACTGGAAAGAAGAATGCAAATTGAATGTTTGTGTGATTTCAAAAGGAAGGAAAACTGTTCTTTGTCCAAGTTTCTGTCTCTCTGCTGTCATGTCATGTGTTTGTAATAAGATATCATTACTTAACAGCCTCGCTCCAATCGGACGGCTTCTCATCTTCAGCTGCAGTAATATGGGATTCCATTCACTAAGCCATTGTTAATATCATAAATGTTATACCTTTTAACGGTGTCCGCCAAATAATTTCGCACGACAGTTAATTTAAAACAAATATATTTATACCTCAGATATATGTTTGTTTTGTATACCATTTTATTTTATTTTAATGTAAATGTTAAGCTTTGTGTTGCAGAAATGAACAAATGTTTTATCTTTTTTACTAATATTATTTCTGTACAGGTTAATCAAAGTGCACTATTAAAAATATTACAATAAAAAATGGTTGTAAGATGATGATGTAGGGGAACCTTTGACACTCAGAAGTTGTGACATTGCCCTTTATGTACCTTATTATCCATCTACCCTCATCTCACCACAGCATCCCCTCCGCCTTCATTTTACACCATGAACCAACGATCGGCCCAGAGAGTATAGTAACTATGTTGGTAGATGGTGACCTCACTTGTCATGTTTCTTACATAACAGCTTCATGTAGCAGAAGACAGTGGTTTCCATTGTAGCACAGCCGGCCTGGTCTAGACCCAGTAGGCTCAAAGGGGCAGCAGTCACGCAGTAAAAAAAAAGAAGAAAGGGGTCCAACAATGCTCTCAATCTGTCCGTAAGAGGGAAAACATACACGCACTGTGCTGGTATTGTTCATGCTTTGCTCTTATCCAAGCATCGGAATAATTATGAGCTATAAACGGCTTTCACCCGAGGACATTCCACATGCACACGGAGTGACAGCAGTAACAAGTGTTAACGAGGCAACGCATGACATGACTCACATCGTTCAAACGTTAGTTTTAACTCATTTGGATTACTATCAAACGGAGATTTATCCAAAGTTCATTCAGAAATACTATCCTCTCACACACTTGTGCCACACCAATTGCTCATACCACTACCATCAGGTAGCCTCATCCATCCCATCACTGTCACACCTGTATGCTTGGCCTCAGCAGAGTCATCGGCCACCACCACCCGTATTAGACTCCAAAGGGGGAGTATTCCACGCTGCTGCTCATGGCAAAGAGCCTTCCATCTCAATCTCACCGAAGAGTCTCCAGAGAACGGCAGAGACATTCTAATAGAGTCATTATCACACCTCGTCTGTTGTAATAAATCATTCATCTTTTCTTCATCCTGTCTTACCTGATGAAATGAGGATTAGGAAAAACAATGGAACTAACATTATTAAAATGCACAAAAGTTTAGGTTGGTCACTGGTGAGGCACAGGATGATCATCTCACTACTCTGTTTTATGAGAAATGTTTTATTGTATAACATTTCTTATGTCCTGTTCCAGCATTTGTCCCAAAGAAGAAACAGCCACATCTGGTATGCACACATCAAGAGGTTGTTTCTCACTTCCTGCCTCTAAAACTAAAGCAAGGCAGCGTACCGTTCTGGGATAGGGAATGGTTTGTCCTCAGATATCATACAATTAACAAATACATATGTTTGTAAAAAGAGCTTAAATAAATATCTGATGGCACAGACTATCAGCCCATATTTCAATACATATCATCACAACTCATTTCAGTTTTGGGCTCATTTCATCTTCAATTTTTCAGCAACTGTAACAACTCGTTATAGATGTTGTTATTTTGAGCTTTTACAATTTATGCTTGATGTCTTTGTAGTTCTCATTACCAGTGATTTTATTCTTCGTTCATGTTATTGACTGTTTTTTTTTTCTTCCATGTGTCTTGGATTTTAATAACACTATTGTTTTGTTGCTGGTTTTTTTTTGTTTTACGACGTAATCATGACTTGTGAGGACCACAGGAAGAGTCATCGCCACATTGTAGTAACTAATGGGGATACATACACAACAGTTATAAAATATCTATAACATCTATAGGCAAATTATGTGACTCAACTATTTCTCTTACCCCGTTTGCCTGCACTCTAAACTTAACGCTGCTGTATTTTGGTATGAACATGCAAATGCATTTTTTTGCTAGGGACCCAAACACCTCTCAGAGATAACGTAGGGACAGATAAGGCCGGTCAGGAGTCAGAAAAAGGTCTAGATTCCTGCACCATTGTTTGAGAATCCACTGAAGGTTTCCCACATTGATAACTGACTACGTGAGCGCGTGCGTGAATACAAAATAAGAAAAAATGTATTGCCTGATGTGCACAAGCCGGGGAGTTCCAATTCTTATTCTATTCCTCTTCCAATTCCTTACTCCTTATTCCTTTCCTCCTTCTTTCATATAATTTTGGAAAGAGACCAATAACATTTTAAGATGACAGCAAGTGTAAACCTGCAAGGGAACATAAACACATTATGTAACACCAACAATCCAAATCTTCCGTATTGACTTGCTCACGCTCATGAAAACTTTACAAGCCTGGCATGTGCTCAAAGAGGCTGAAAGTAGCAGTGCTAACCTGCTTATGGCCCCTTGTTTTATTAATTGTATACTTTGGTACAGGTAGAACAGAGCTTTACTTGTTTTCACATCAACGTGAGCGTTGCCAAATACCTGACAGGAACTCTGGAGGCCATATCTCCATGTTGACTGCTAGGCTCTGATGGATTACTTGTGGTATTTTTGTTGCGACAGAAATGTTATGTCAACACGATAACACCATGTTTTAAGAATCAACACTGGGGAGAATGACAGAGACTTATGTCACACATTGTTTCCACAGTTGAGCTCATATTATTTCTCTTCATATCTTGATATTCCAGAAATTCAAAAGGCTAAAAGTAATGCTTTAATGAGAGAAAACAGAAAATGTCCCTCCAAAAAAATGATTTGGTATATGCGTTGTTATGTACAAGCAAAATATGCCAGCAAAAATACACTTAAACACACACTATGACACACAGTCTAGCTGACTGGATGATCTAATCATTACTGTTCCAGACGTAGCAGGGTCCAAATATTTCTAGAATTTATAAGTGCCTGGAGTCAGGCCCAAGTCATCTGGGCCTGGATCTGTATGTGTCAAGTTTTTTGTCACTTTTGCTTCGCCTGTTTTATTCAATAAGTTTTTGACAATGCATGTCCGCACAAACATCACATTCATCCAAAATTAAATTTTGATAGTCATTGGAAGACATTGCCCTGATAGACTGCAAGTCCACATCTGTAGGGCAGCTGAGAATGATGACCCAATGTTCTTGTGACCACTTTACATTAAGACTACCTTTACAAAGGATTTAGTAATAATTATAATTAATAAGTTAATGTTTAAGTTAATGTCTCTCGATTTATCAATATGAGTCATTATTTGGCAATATCAAGTTTTTTACACCTGCATGACATCATTTTCTAATTGTGTATCAATGAGCATAACTTTAAATATAATTGATGAAATACTGTCAAACGCATATATATGCATTATATATTCAAAACATACATCTGCTCTACACCATGCATAGTTTCGGAAACTCAGCTGCATCACACTCATCCTCACTGGCATATTCAGGCAACAAGAGGGCAGCAAACGACTAATATTAGTTAGGATCCCTGCAGTGAACATCAGTGCTCTCCATTTGGAGCATACATTTACACCAGAAGCACAACAGCTAGAACTCAGTGGTGACACACAGACATGGTCTGCGTGAATCTAATAATAATCTTTAATATTATTACCATTATTATGGTCGAAACACCCGAAATTTCACACTCACAGTCCATTTACTATAGTGAAATCGTTCAGATTAAAGCAGCTATTTGACTGTCTTTTATCCTTTATCCCCTTTGTAAAGTCCAGCTGTCTGAGCTGATTAAATACTGCTGCCAGATGCCTTTTAAAAAAAAGTTACTAAAGGTAAAAGCATGTGGAAATGTGTCAACGGGGTCACTGAAGTGGACAGTGATGTAATGTTAAATAGTTAGACACTGCTCTCTGGTGGTGCTGCATGTTCCCCCCACAGCAATGACCCGTCTTCATCTCAATGTACGTAGATCTATGACAACAGTCCCTCAAACAGATAAAATGAGTACAATGCGGTTATTCACCCAAAATATGTGTTGTTCTTTTTTCTTCTTCTGTCATTTGTAATTTAGAAGCGATACAAAACCATTGAAAATGGGTATTTTTTTCTGATTATATATATTATATATATATATATAATATAATATATACGACGTCGTATATGTATATATATATATAATATATAGACGTAATATATATATTACGTCAAGATTTTTATTTGTCAATTTTGCTTTAGGTGCAGGACATACAGAAAATTGAAGTAGCATTTCTCTCTCTCCTTAAGAAATAAAAAAATAAAATAAAATAAAATTCCCTCTGAGAAATGAAATGTAATAAGATTTTTTTTTAAATTGAATTAAAAAAAAAAAAATGAATAAAAAAATGAAAAATATACACTGTTCATGAAAATTAAGGGGAAACTTAATTTACACAAATTAAATTAAATTACATTTAATCTCGATGATTGAAATTTTCAAGTTGAAAATAGTTATTGATATACATTATGTAATTTTCTTTAAAACTAAATGATTTACGAATGGTAACTGGAAACTTAAATCATGAACCCACTGAGGACTGGATTCTAAATCACACCCTAAATCAAAGCATAGAATTGAATTTCATCACAAAAACTCATCATGAGTCTCAGTGGTCTGTTTGGTCCCAACGTGCCAAAGGGACTTCTGACAACACCTGGGCATGCTCCCGATGAGACGGTGGATGGCGTCCTCGTGGATCTCCTCCCGGAACAGAATCAAGTTATCAGTGAGCCCTTGAACTTTCTGTGATGTGTGTTGGTGGCATCTGATCCACCGATATATAACATCGCTGAGGGTCTCAGGTGAATTCAGGTCTGGGAATTTGAGGACCAGTAAGCAGGATCAATAACTTCACCACCCAGGAATTGCCTACAAACTCTGGCCACATCAGGCCGGGGATTATCTTGGACCAGGAGGGACCCAGGGTCCACTGCACCAGTGTAATGTCTGACAGTGGGTCTGACTATTTCATTCCTGGTACTTGGCTATGACATTCAGGTCTGTGAGGGGGAATATCCTCCAAGGTTATACCTCCCCAGACAATCACTGACCCACTCCAAACCGGTCCTGCTGGATGATGTTTCAGGGAGTACAACTTTCCCCACAGTGTCTCCAGACATTTTCATGGCCGTCACATAAGCTCAGTATGAACCTGCTCTAATCGATAAAGAGAATGGGGGGCCATGGGAGAACTTGACGATTCTGGTGTTCTCTGGTGAACGCCAATCGAGCTGCATGGTTCCGGGATGTGAGCACAGGACCTACCAGAGGACGTTGGGCCCTCATGCCAAACCTCATGGAGTCTGTATCTGACAGTTTGGTCAGAAGCATGCACACCAGTAGCTGCTGGAGGTCATTTTGTAGGGATCTGGCTGTTCTCCTATTGTTCCTCCTCCCAACTAAGGAGCAAATGCCAGTCCTGCTGCTAGTTTGATGCCCTTCTATGGCCCGCTTCAGCTCTCCCGGAGAACATTAACAGAATATTCTTGCAGGGTGAGGCCTCCATGGATCGGACATGTTTGTCCAGCGCATCCCATGGATGCTCGACTGCGAAGAGGCCAAGTCAACACCTTGAACTCACTGTTCTGCTCCTCAAATTGCACCATTTTTGTAGTTTTGCAGGGTGCATTATCCTGTTGACAGAGCCTACTGCCATTAGAGAATACCTTATCAAGGAAGGGGTCTACTTGGCCGGTTGGCCCAATGGATCACGGGTCATTTTTTATGAATCATTTTGCATTGTTATTATTATTGGATGTGGATGTAATAGTAGTTATATAAATCTATTTGTTTGAAGATGTTGTTATTGTTGTTGTCGTACATCTCTATGTGTGTCCCGTCCCTGCCCGCTCTATCCTTTCTCTTCCACAGAATGATACTGATCTGGGAGGAACGGTGGATGATAGAGTGTACAATCTTATTTGTAGATAAATTTCAACAGAGGTAAGATATCTCACTTGTTCTTCTCGGTTCAAATGTCCTTTAAAGGCTGAAGGTTGAGATTGAACAAGTTTTAACACCAGTGCAAGGTGTGCATTTGTTTAAATGGAGTTTGTTGGTCAGGTGTTTATATATGAATAAAACATAGAATTACATTTAAAATGCAAATGCTACTGGTGGTATCTATAATCTAAGCTATATTCTTATAGGGGGAAACATTTTAGTAGTCAAAATCAGATGATCATTATTTAGTTTGTTAAGTTTGTTTAACTGATTAGTAAATTAATTTATTGTCTGTTATGACCAGCTATAAACAGCTGCAGGTGAGACAGAATAATTTTGATAGGCCTCATACTTATATACCATATATATATATAAAATATAGTGCATTATGGACACATAAAACAATAAATCGTTATGACTATAAACACAAAAATAAAAAATGTTTTGATGCATTCTGTCAATTGAAAGCCTTGAAAATATCATAGTGGTGACTTGTAATTCAAGGGTCTTACAGATAATAACATAGAGGTGGCTTGACTCATTTATAATAATAAATAATAATACATCAAGTCTTCTAACAAATTATAACTATATATACCCAATGGTGGAAAAACAAAATAAATACAAAAGTTACACAATAAACCCACAATTATATTTGTCAAAGTGACTACATAAACCAAGATTATTAACTAGTGACTGGATTAATTCACAATGAAGAAGAAAATTAACCGCGCTGTCCCTGAAAACCAGACATTCATGATTGAAAACATAATTTAACACAGTAAAGTTGTGCTTTCAGAAGTTATGACTTGTTTTTATGTTGTTTGCTCTGGGTTATCATAGCAAGTGCTGAATTGATGGTATTACAATTTAATAACACTATTAAAAATAATGTGGTTAATCACAAACAGAAGGTGGATCTTAGTGGCCATGGCCTGGGGGTTTTGGGGATAGACCGCAATTCCATGTGAGTATTGCAGATATATATCAACTATTAATACTTTTTTATTTTGACTAATATTTGGCAAGGCAGACAAGATCGATTTCCGAGAAAACACAAGTGTAATAATAGAAATACACTGCATTGGTTTCTGTTTGTCAATGTCTTTCTAGCAGACTGAATTAGACTGTTCCCAAGGAAAAATTAAAAGTTGTTGTCAACGCAACACAAAATACCAGCTGACAGTTCTGACCAGTCCATTTTATAGTTTGAATGCACCAAAAGTGGAGCAAATAAATTACATAAATTGTAGGAAGGTGTTACACAATCGTATTACACAACCTGTGATAGAAGGGCTTTCCGGCTGACATTTCAAACGGTTCCTGAAAGGTGTTGAAAGGACAAATATCAGCGAGGAGTTAGATCCTTATCAATTATATTATACATTGTTTACACCACAAGTATTGCAAATGGGGTAGGGAGTGGCATATTGAGGTTAAATCAGAGGGCTGCGGCTTGGCACTAGAACTCCACTACACTACGTCTCTTCCGTAGTTATGAAACTTTCGAGCGCATGTTTTGTAACAGGACCGTTTGGACCAATGGCTGGACGAGCTTCTGATCACGTGACGGGCTTTTTTATGTAACCAGCCTCCATCTATGAGAAACTCGTCGTACTTTCACATCGCTGTACCGCAGGAGCTATAGAAATGTGCAGTTATGCTAATAGAAGTTAATCTAAATATCTTTTTCTTTTATTCTGAGACAGAACATGTCGCTCCAGCAGCAAAGAGGGGATGTTACGGAGGAGAGAAGTGGCTTTTTTATTGGCGCTGACTCGGAAATCGTCTCTGAAGAGGAGGATGACTACCTGCTGATATTACAGAAAGCTAACGCGTTAGCATCGGATAACTATCTAAAGGAAGCCATCAGTTGGTTTTCGGCGGCTATGAGATATGGAACTGTACGACCCGAACAATTAAGCACTTTGGTGGACTGTATCCTCCGTAACTTTAGAAGGACAACACCTGGGGCAGGCACCCACTCGGGTCAGACTCGGGAAGAAGGGGAGACGTTTGACTGTCCCAGCTGCCATAGCTTTCTAGGTGATCCTGTGACTGTAGCCTGTGGACATACCTACTGTAAAAGGTGTTTACAGCGGCAGCTACTCTCTAAGTGTAAGCTGTGCAACGAGCCAGTGACTGCTGAGGAGAAACTGAATGTTATTATATGTGGACTATTAAATAAATGGTTCCCCGACGAACTACAAACGTCGAAAACCCTGGGGGAAGTGGACGAGCTGTGTCGAGGAAAACACTATCACGAAGCCATAACGTTAGCCACAGATGTTATCAGTAAAGGTGAGTGTTGTCATGATAACCTGACTTCCAAGTTCACAGACTAGGGAGAAGATGCTGTCTGCTAGTGCGCATGCTCATTGGAGGTGCTAGGAATAATGTTATATATATACTAAAGTAAACCTGCTTTATATACTTGTATTGTTAAGCAGTATATTTGATAACTGTAGATGCAAAGGGGCTTCGATGAATCATACATATTGAAGACCTTAACTTTTATGCCCACGTGTTGAGCTGCCGCTGGTCTCCTCTCATTGGCTGGAGTCTATAAACTGGAACGTACTGCTTACGAAAGTTCACAAATGAAGCATGCGCACTTGGTGCAAGTTGCGTAAGTTAGGTCATGACACAGTTTAGGATAGGCTAGGAGTACTGACATTTATCAATTGAAATAATTTTTAATAAAAGCCCTGCATATTTTGTGGGTCTCTTTCAGAGGCTAGGGAAGCCTGGGTGGTTAATGCGGCCCATCTGAATTTAGGTTTACAGTCAAACACCCCCAATCAGTGCAAAACACTGTTGGCAGAAAAGATGCTCTTGAATAACAAAATGATATCAACTATTGATTTATTAAACAATCAAACATGCTGAATTTCAGATGTTTACAATCCATAACTAAATTTATGAAAAACCCACTTTTAGTTATCAAGTAATAATTTTTGTAGGCTCTGTTCTAGTTTATTTTTTATTTCTTATTTGTATGCATCTTCAGACGTAATGCTTAGTTTTCGTTTGCCATTTTGATCTCCAAAGGTCCCCTCAGTGTCAACATTTTGACTATCTTGTTTGTATTCGACAGCAGTGTAGAATTACATTTAAAAGAGGAAAGTACATATACATGTTGACTGATATTGTGTTCACAATCTAATACTTATTGTAAAATGATCTAAGGAATTATTAATGACAATTATTTTTTCACAGTATGATTTGAAAAAAAACAACTCACATAATTCTTGGGAGTATCCGTGGGGGTACACCTGCCTCATTTGAGAAACATCGGTTCTAGATCCAAACTTGGCCAGACATAAGTGAGTTAGCTTGTCTAACAGCTTAACGTGTAATACAATGAGGAAAAACTGCTACATATGTGGCAATTGATGTTACCAGCCAGTGCCTGTGGAGATTTGAGGCTGTTGGTGCAAATCCAAATATCAACTGTAAAACCTTGCATAAGTGAAATGGATATCAATTGTCCAATGTGCCTTCAAGCAAAGCAGTTAAACACAATCGCTGCTTTCTGGAGGCATGTCCATTTGGAAACTATCACCTGCAAGATCACTGTGATGGACATTAAGTCTATGAGTGTCACGAAATATGGTTGTTGTGGCCTCCTTCCTAAACCAAGCCCCAATAACACTTAAATAATAATCACCATTTGTAACTGCAAAATCATATTTAGATGATTCATTTCTGTTTTATAATGTTAAAGAACTTACACCTGGGTAATACACTGCTAAAAAGATAAAGGAACACAGTGTAGTAGCTCATGGAAACATGTATTGTATTTGGGTCAGTGATATAACACATGTACCACGCCATCTGACCTCTGTTACTCAAACATAGCCTGTAAGAAATTCAGTGACAGACTTGACATTAGCTACAGCACTTCATAAAGAACAGAACCTTAGTGATCCTAAATGTCCTTTAGGATTAATACTAATAACAACATAGATAATAATAATGTAACCGTTTCTATGACATTAATAAATACACAGAACAACATTGTGAAATTATTCGTCTGCATTTGAACCGTCCCCCAGAAGCAGGGTGCAGCTACTGTAAAACGCAGGAGGAGCAGGTTGAGGTTCTTGCTCAAGGACCCTCCTATATGTAAATTTCTTGGATCAAACCTCTGACCCGCCAATCTTCAGATTGGGAGATGATGGCTGTACCTACTGAGTTACAGCCACCTCAGATAATACATTAAGTCAAACTCAATTTAATTGTCAATTACACCATTATTTGCAAGATGTACAGCATAATTGAAAAGGTGTTTCTCACAGTCCCACGGTTTGTGCAATATATAATAGAGTGAAAAGATAACAAAGATAAAAAGTAAGATATAAGTAAGACATAAGAATAAAAGCAACTGGCAAGTTCTTGCTGTAAGAAAGTTAATTGTTTATTTATCCATCTATCTGATCCAACATGAATAGAATGCCTTATTAGAGTTAAAGAGTTTGTACATATACATCTATTATATATAACACTACTTTACCACATCAGCCATAGTCAGGTATTAAAACTAGCCATGCACTAGATCAGGGGTCTTCAACAGATAGATTTCACAATTTGTCAGAAATAAGATAATTATGTGACTGGTTGTTAAAAAAAAAGTAAACCCAAGTTGCAGTATTATTGAGCATTTGAACACTTGTTGACTATATTTTCTTACATTTCTGAATAGTACATCTCTGCTCATATTGACACAAGATAAGAGATTCTGACATGGAAAAGGTTGGTGACTACTGAACTATATTATCTGGTCATGGACCACACGTAGTCTCACTCTCCCTACTTCAACCATGGAAACACCATGACAAAATCTTATCAGATGACATTTATGAGTTGACTTGTTAGGAGCAGGGGCAAGGAGGTGGAACAGTTATGTCTACGTGTGATGCGTGGACTGGCGACTCAAAATGCAGGGAACAATGTAATGTTTGTTCCAGCTCACAATTTCTCTTGCAGGCAGGCAAAGGAATGTGGGAGTAGTACAAGGCCTGGTGTCACAAACATTCATCGACATGCACAGCATGAATAAAGACATGCTTTGATGTATGAACTTTGACACGTACTGATGTTCAGGTTGTACCTAAACTGTGTTATGTCTGTTATCAGCTGACTAAAATATAATATGAAAAGGTATTGATAATCTTTGCTCTAAGGTGACTTTCTGCATACCTAGTTGGGTTTTGTCATAGCTGTTGTAATACATATTTTAAATTAAATATATTAATTATCAGGTGCACTGTTCTGAGAAATTAACTTTTGAAAATTGCTTTTCCTATATGTTCTGGCATTCTTGACAGAATGGCTCTGCACTGTAATAGGCAGTAAAGCTATTTATAAAAACATCTCTCTGCAAAATGTGATTGCATCAGCTGCAGTCTTACTGCATTCCGGGACAACAAAAACAGTGACATGGAGCCCAGTGGTACTCAAATGTTTGTGGCACATGCTTCCATTACTGCAATGCCTGTCGTCTGCAAGACAGAGGCCTCTCTATGTTACTTTGATCTTTCCTACCTTTTAACTACAGATTTCCCATGGAGGCTGTAAATGCCAAAGATTTTGCGCCAAAGCTTTATCCAAACTCAAAAACCATAAGTAATCAACTCACAACAACTTTATTGGGAGTAGTTTTTGTGTATTTCTACAGCTAAAGCATCCAACAAACAAATGGAGTTCATAACCTTCTTTGTGAAGTTAAAAAGCAACAATCTATCAAATTGAAATACTGAATGAGGATAGATGGTGTGGCAGCCTCGGATAAGACTGGCCAATATGATTGGATCAAACACCATCTGTTTTTGACAGTGCTGGCCCCTCAGTGCTGCAGACAAGCTGAGGAGCAGAAGAGATTTTTGGATGTTTACACAAACTATATGTGTCCTAGTCACATCAGAGTATCTCATGCGTCAGAGATATCAACCAAATATTCCAACGCAATTCAGTTTTATAGCAGGCCAGGTGTTGTAGGAGTGCCACTCTGTGAAAAAAGTCAGACTTCTTTGAATCCCATAGCAGTTTTATTAAGTCTGAGTCTGCAGGACAGATTGCTATTAAAGACGGAGACATGTTTACACTGTTGAATAAACTCATGACTCTTTGTACATGATTTTCTTACATCAATGGGGAAAAATGTCTGGTAATTATCATTCACAGTATTGAGCCATTGATCTCTTAAGCAACTTGATTGCTATAATTTCTGAGCACCTACCAATATTTATAGCCCTTGTGCCTTCTTTAAGTAATGGAAATTCCTCCTATCTATGCTATTCCAGGTTTATGAAGCAATCTTGCTTTGTTTCCTGATATTCCTGTGACATAGTTAAACAGTTATATAGTCTGTGGTCGTGGTGTCCTTATGTTACCCCCAGTGTAGGAAATTCTTCCAATTTCTAGAACGACTATCGACTAATGCAGTCAGGAAAGGAAAATTCAGTTAATAAGATTTTCATGGTTATCCAGAATGATATATTTCATGACATGACGTTGACTCTCATTTGATAGATGTTTGTTTTTAAGTCCTCTGCTATGACATCCAAGTTATAGAGATTAAGTATTTTGTCCCACCTCCCCCATGTTTCTGCAGATCCAGAGGCAACAATGATGGCGCGGCTGTCTCGAGCAGAAGCATACATGGCTCTCAAACACTACCGTCTGGCTTTGGAGGACGCAGAATTTTGTTGTGGGTCCAGTTCTACTGCGGAAGTAAGTCTCTCACAAACACTACAGCAATCTGTTATTTCATTCTTCAGACATTTAAATCTGTATTGAAAATCTTCAATTAAAGCAGGAGGGCATTCTTAGTTTTACTTAATAGTGTAAGACTAAAGTCAGACAAGACCAAATCAGAGTTGGAGTCAGTTATTTTGTTGATGTCCGGGTTTATATTCACAATCAGTTTCAAGGCTTTTCTTACAAGAGTCTGGCATGCAGCTCCATGTTAATATATCGGCTGACCATTAGTAAATGAGAGGTGTATTTTAATATTGCTATCCTGATATTACATGGCAATCGTCCAATTTGATTGTAGTCAGAAGGTTATTTCGGGCCAGTTTACAGATGCCAAAAAAAACAATATTGCTTATACAGTAAACATATTTCCTTTTTCCTTCAATTAATGAGTTATAAAATGTTGATTTTGGATGCATGCCTTTAGAGCAGAATTGTCTGAAACACAAGCAAAGACTCTGGTGATCCAATGCATTAACATTATATAGTTTTAACAACCAGCTGTATTTATTGTTGTTAAACACATATATATGATAAATGTTGGGGTTTTTTTTAGCTTAAATCAATAAGTGAAAAAGCAAGTTAAATGTATGAAAAGGCCTTTCCTTAAGCTTCTCCATGACAGCTTTTCTTTTACCCTGAACAAAAAAGGGCCCAACACAATTCCGCATCCAAAAGAGGCGTTATAAATTAACGCAGCAGCCTCAGTGACTCGTGTGAAATCTTACATGTGAGTCGGGTATCGCTTTTTAAACAATGGATTAACATAATGTAGAATCATTTTTTATTTCCCTCTTACATGTCAGCTAAATTTGTTGTCTCCCAAGAGGATAAGGACCTCCCGGCCATCACTGTCTCTGCCAAATTTAAGCGTAATTTTCTTATTTGAATTGGCTGCTAAATGCTCATAGCTGCTGTTCTTTTCTTGGTTTATTGGCTTCTGTTTTTTTCTACTAAATTATTTTTATCGCGTATTTTCTCAATGCATCTTAAAAATGTGAAGCTCCCATCCTACCTTTTCATCTCTATTGCTGCCAACTCAGAGGCGTAAGAAGTCCGACCTCTTTCATTGTGTTCACGATACATGGAGCGACAGAATATAATCCCAACATTTTATGGGCACTGTAAATGGATCCAATGTTATAATGGGTGAGAATGCCCGACCAAGTCAGTAACAGGTCAAGAGAAAAAGCTGCTGTTAACAAGTATAAATATTTTAAAATAAAAAGTTTCAATGCTTGTCTATGTGTAGGAGGTGTAATATGTTGAAATACATGTAAGCATACAGAGGTGCTGACACAGAAAGGTGATTTCTCTCTTTGTTCTCCTCCTCTCTGCACTTTCAGGTTGTGTTTAGGAAAGCAATGGTGCTGTATGAGATGGGAAAAGTGGATGAGTCTCTCCAAGCCTTCCTACACTGTCTGGCTGGCGATGAGGACTTTGCCAGTGCTAAAAGACAAGTGGAAAAGGTACCAAATGATGGATAAGAAGGAGTTATTATTACTCTATTGGCAGTATGGGAAGATAAACGGTCCAAATGTCCAACACTGTTATTAAATATGGCAGTCAGCCGAGATTAAACAAGTAGTTTAGAAGAAGAAAGTAACTTCTATCATTTTTTCAATGACTCAAGTTACACAAGTCTCAACTTATCTCTTCATCACTCTGAATATTAGGGAAATTTATAATATTTTTTGCACAGCTCCTTTTATTGTATTTTATAAAAAGCATATGCTGTTCTACTGCATTGGCTTAAAACAATATTTTCATGGCATGTATCATAAAATCCCTTTCTAGCCTTACATGCTGCCTATATTCAAACTGGTTTTGATCTCGTCGTGTTGAGCTACATCGATCCATATAATATAGAAAAACAAATGCAGATTTTGCACGTAAAATGTAAGTCGATTTCAAAATCCGATCTAATCAGTCATTTTTTTTTTCAGTTTCAAACAAATGTTACATTGTTCATCCGTCAGTCCTTGTGACTGTGTAATGACCTTATAGACTGAATGCAGTCTCTAGGGTTGGGCTCTGAGGACTGCTTATAAATTTGTTTCCGTAACGTACTCACTACTACTAAATAATGAATTATCTCCTGGGAAAATCTAACCGCATTCATTTAATGTCGATTCATCCTAGCGTGCTGGCCTTTTCAAACGGCTGGTGCTTCTTTGCCTAGTTGGGGTCATGGAGGCGGTAAAATCCATTCATGGAAATACATTCATGGAAATACATGGAATTTGAAGGGCATGAATCAGTTTATTCCACGTGGGTTGAATCCAAAGCCACTGGACTTCTGTTTCGGCTCGAGGACGTTTCTCCTCTCATCCAAGAGGCTTCTTCAGTTCTCAGAGGTTTATTCAGATCTCAGAAGAAACCTCTTGGATGAGAGATGAAATGTCTTAGTCTCCACTAAGTCGCCAGTCGTCATGGCAGATGTTTGAAAGAGTGGGAGCACTTAACAAAACTTAGAATAAATGATCCCAAAGTTAAATGAAAATGCAAACAGGGTTGTTACATATGAAACTGTTAAACACGTGAAAATACAGCTTTTGGTATGTTTTAGGAGGTACAACAAGTTTGAAAGCACCCGTAGCATCTTCTGTGAATTAGAGTGAAATAGCCTAATTCTATTCAGCACCAATAGAAAAGAACAAATTGCTTTAGGAAAAAAACAGCAGAATGTCACTGATCAGTCATCAATTTAATTAACTAATAAGAATATTATATATATATAAAGTATCGGAAGCAACAAACAGTATTTATTATTATCCAGTTTCCCCTTGGTATAAAGTATGTAAAACTTGATTAGAGCAGTTTATTGCCTGCTGTTTGAATTAAGATCATCTTTGGATACTCATCTTAATGCTTGTGAAAGATAAGTGGCTCAGGCTACAACAGTACCAGAGATGGACAGTTGTACATCAGAAAATCTAATCAAGTTTGTAGCATTTGTTATCACAGTCTCCAAAGGGTTACCACTTTCCCTATAATGAAAACACTTATATCTTCCCTGGGCAGAACGGTTTACGGTCTTCACTCCTGGGTCACATACACTGCGTTCAGAATGAGTTCACAATGATATCTAATCTAAACAAAGGATAAAGAAAGCCTAAAGAAAGTTTACTTTCTTCCTTACCTTGCAATTGCCGTGGAGATTATAATGAACAAATTGCTCCACACACCGTGTGTATCAGGGCCAACCTTTTTAAAAGTTCAAAGATGGAACCCATTAAACCAAGAAATTTACAAAGTAGTGAGCAATGTATTTGTTGTTGTTGTTTTGTATCCCCCACGCTTTACATATATAATCCTCCCCTTTCATATTTGAAGAGATAAGAAAAGTTATGTAGAAATGAAGTTCCTCTTAGTTTGTAGTCATATGTTAACTTGTGCCATGTAGAGCGATGTTAAGACCGAAGCCATTATATTGTTGTTGGATTAACTCTTAAACTGCACATCCACCATATTGTCATCAAATTAATACATACTTCTTCATCACTCTGAAGATTGCCTTTTATTAATCATACATGGATCAGCCACAACACAAAGACCAGTTCCTGGTTCTAATGTTGTGGCTGATCAGTGTATTCACGGCACTGTGATAAAGTAATGATTTTTTGTTTGGCGGTATTATCTTATGCTGGTTCATACAGAAAACATCAGTTTTGTTTAAAACTGTTGGTGTATGCTGGCCAGCCACAACATTAGAACAGGGAACCGGTTGTGGCTGAATGGTGTAATTTTGGTAACTGTGTTTCACTCCTGACGACCTTCTGATTGGTTTTACAGATTCTGTTTGATCTGCTTTCCCAAACCGATGAGAACGTCAAAGTTGGCCTAAGGGAGACGGCACACAACACATCACCTCACCTGCGCACCAAAACACTTGTGGCCGAGGCCCAATCTCAATCACAGAGCCCGGTCCAAAGACAAGACCAACACAAGTCAGAGGTACCGGTCAACTAAATAATCTTATCACATAGTTTTCCAATGATTGATTTGGGGCTTCTTCCCACTTGCTCTTTCGTAACATCATCTTCTTTATTTCATTATTCAGAAAGGTTGGGAAAGCCTGGAGCGGCCTGGACTCAACCGAGCTCATAAACTACGGATGTGTGGCTCTGGTTGTGGTGAGGAGGGACTGAAGAGAGTTTGCTCTGCACCTCAGCTGGGAGATCAGGAGAAGGGGAGCAGGCTGAAGAGGAAGTTGTCTGTGTCAGATATAGAGCCCTGTGTTGTGGCAAGAGGAAGTAACAAGTATAAAAAACAAGGTCAGCAACCAATCCCGCCATTGAAGTGCTTTCTGTTCTTTTTAACATGCCATATTTTAATCTCTGGCTTCGCTAAGACGGATGTCATGTCTATGAACTGTAAGAATATGTGATCATAATGATGCTGCATTCATTTAAGCTTGTTTTGAACCTCAACCACTGTTTTAGACCCTTACATTTTATCAACCCAAGAAATTCATAAGCACATTGGGATTTCCCACCAGATATATCACAAACCTCTTTACACTAAATTTTTGTCAGAGGTTTTAATAAAATTAATACTGAAATCTCAACTTTAGGTGTGTCGAAAAACTGCGAGCAGAAGACCGCCAAAGCTAAAACCAGTAGAAGTATTTCCAGTGACCTGTTGGACGCCCGTGACTTTGAGTGCTCTCTCTGCATGAGGTATAAAAACACACTTAACACGATACAACAGCTCACACTGTTCATTGAATGACCACTAAGAACCATTGTTCCGTCTCTGTGATCCACACAGGTTGTTCTATGAGCCTGTTACTACACCATGTGGCCACACCTTCTGCAAAAACTGTCTGGAACGCTGCTTGGATCATACACCCCAGTGTCCCCTCTGTAAAGAGAGCCTGAAACAGGTGAGGAACACTTCGGGAACTTTTAATCTAATTTCAAATGACAAATACAAATGTTTGTTCCTGTTATCACTAACTCATGCCCTGCTCTCTCCAGTATTTAGCCTGCAGGAAGTACATGGTGACGACAGTATTGGACAAGCTGATCAAACAGTATTTGAGTCAGGAGTATGAAGAGAGGACAAAAAGTCATTTAGAGGAGACAAGTGAACATTCTGAGTAAGTCTTTCGGTCTCTGGCCTCTTCCACTCGATTGTTGATCAAGTGTTTGTGGTTTAAAGGGCCACAGAGGTTCTAAAATGTCTCTCTAATTCTTTGCAGTTTGAGGAAAAACGTGCCTATCTTCGTGTGTACCATGGCTTACCCCACTGTGCCTTGCCCCCTACACGTCTTCGAACCACGTTATCGCCTCATGATTCGCCGCTGCATGGACACGAGCACGCGGCAGTTTGGGATGTGTATTAACGATCCCGAAAAAGGGTAAGCATGCTGGCAACCAGATATCCAGTTATGTGGACTTAGAAATGGAAAAAGACAAGAGTCTTTCTTACATGTTCTAGAAGAGAGGTTCTCTTTCTTGGAAAAAGGACATTTCATTAGTTGTGAAATAAAGAAAACGCCTTCAATTCTTTGTGGATCTTCTTATCTCAGAGAGATAAGAGGATCTATAGCTAAGAAAACCCGTTAGTCTTAATCAAAGTTGTGTCATCTCTGCAGGTTTGTAGATTATGGCTGCATGCTCAACATAAGGAGTGTACACTTCCTCCCTGACGGACGATCAGTAGTCGACACTATCGGAGGGAAACGCTTTCGGGTTCTATCGCGAGGAATGAAAGATGGTTACAGCACTGCTGACATTGATCACTTGGAGGACACCAGGGTAAGAACCACAGCACAGGGGTGGATTATAGTTAGTACTTTAAGTTCATTGACTTATCAGTTATATTAACGTTTTAGCAATTTTATGTTTTAACAATTCTAAAATGTCTAAAATGCATACTTCTCTATTAGGTGGAGAACCACGATGAGCTGAGGAAACTTCAAGAGCTGCATGATGCCGTGTATGAGCAGGCCCGTGAATGGTTCCAGAACCTCAAAATACGCTTCCACAACCAGATCCTGCAGCACTTTGGACCAATGCCGGAACGAGAAGCTGATATCCAGGTAAAAATCCAACACACTGGCAGTCTAACTCCATCTGTGGATTTTGATGGGTAAAATCCTTAATTTATCATATGCTAATTCACAATGCCTCGGTTGGAGACGGAGTATTAGACCATTAAGACCATCATTAGACTGATCTGAGGTTTTTTTTCTTTTTCTAACAATTGCGTAATATAAAGGATAGGAGATAATCTGAAGAGCAGTATTTGGGATGTTAATAGTTTGGAAGGAGTGTTCTGTTTTATTAGTATTTTCAGAAGCAGTCATTTTTTAACAAGTACTGTGTGCGCTCATCCTTGGCCTCAGCTGCCAGTGATTAGAGGGATTACAGCTCCACACTTAGGAAAAACCAAAGGGCGGGATCCATTTACAATACAGGCTAAAAAGCTTTACGAGTGCTTCATACTTAATCTTACTGGCCCTCTTGCATCAGACAAGTGTCAAAACTGTGAGTCTGTACTTTAACTACGTGCATATACTTTCACAGCATTGACTTTGATTTGATTTTTGGTGATGCTAAGCCATTTCAGTCAAAGGTACAATAATTTAATGTACAAATTTCTGTTCAGAAAGTTCAGTATGCTGAAGTCTGCAATTACTATTTTTTGCTTGAGATTACATCATTTTTATTTCATAAAGACTACATTATGTATCTTAGAAAATATCCTTAGTAGTGAAAGAAAGAGGCCGACAAAATTCCTCCTTTTTTTCCAGGCAACTCCTAACGGTCCAGCTTGCTGCTGGTGGCTCCTTGCTGTTCTGCCCATTGATCCACGCTATCAGCTCTCTGTGCTCTCCATGACCAGCCTTAAAGAACGCCTGGTGAAGATCCAGCACATCCTCACATATCTGCAGAGCATCCCCAACAACTAGAGCTTCCTCTTCACCCCTCACAAAAACTTCCTTACTCAAGCAACCTTGAAACAACATCTTGTCAACTTTTTTTTAATCGCATGCATGACGCATGTAAGATGGCAGCAAAACAAAAGCATCTTTGCTCTGTAGATCACTGAAGTAGACGTGGCTAAGCCACCTCAGGGATACTTCCAATGATACGCATCATCTGTTTGAGACTAAAATATGGATTAATAAAGATAAGATGATGGTGTTGTAACCAATATTCTCTTCTGCTGCCATTCTAAATTTAGTATCATCGGAACCTTCCTGGTTTATCGTGTAGAGATGAGAAGAGCAATCACTATTCCACTTGATATTTCATTGATGCTGTCCAGAGACAGTATAGAAAATCTATAACAATCACTTTTCAGTGGACCTTCTCCAAAGATAGTGCTTATAAAGCTGCGGTGAGGAAAGTACTTTGTGTTGTATCATCTCTGACCAGATCATTTTGATTGCTGAGCGAAAGAGCGATATTAAAACAGAATAGGCGTAAGGTGTTTCTGTAAAATGAAATCCTAAATGCTGGAAGTCCAAACATTTAATAGAAAAAATGTTGTTTATGTGAAGCAATGGGAAGGAAAATCAAGTAATGTTTAGTGTATATGAACCAAACACTGACACATTTAGACACATTTAGTTTTATTTATAAGGTCTTTTGCCTTTAAGTTTTCATGCAGAGATTAACCATCTCATGGTTAATGTCAAATCATGATAACACTTAAGGGCCTGTGATCCTCATCATCTATGCTTCCCGTCATCTGACACTTGACCAACGCCATCTATCTTCCGAAACTTTTTTATGGCCACATCCTGCTGGATGTGACAATTTTTGCAAAGGATTTGTACTTGTTTTACTTGTCTCTCCTCTGAACCAAAAGGCATAAAAAAAATTTAAAAAAATCAGCCACCAACTGAATTAACTTAAAACTTAAATAATTTATTATGTGTTTGTTTGAGATATTCTAAGGGGTTTTTGCAATATCATGACAAATCCCGACCAGACTAAAACGGCATGTCTCCAGCCAGTGGGTTGGAATCCCAGCTGTCTCAAAGCTGCTCCTGTCTGATTGGAGGAGAGGGATGGTACTTGGAGCGCTTCAGTGGGGACTGCATTTGCCTTACACCACTCTGCATTGGGATCTGAATGACCCAATGCATCCGCTTGGTTACCATTCCTTTCTTCCATCCTTTGAAGTATGTTTTAATAGAGTCCCCCCCCCTGTGTCAAGGGTAATGTTGTATGTACATCATCTATTAAAATGTTTTTGTTCTTTTTTGCTCAGATAGGTAATGCTATCAGTTTGAATTATAATAAATGCACTTCCTTTTTCAACTCCAGGCTAAGCGTGTTCTGTTTAACCTCACTGCATAAACATATACTCCAAAAACACTGACACTGATTAATATTGAATTTTCATGACTTAACGACAGGTTAAGTCATGAAAATTCATGACTTAACATAAAATATGTTTAAAAAAAACATATTTTAGACCATCGGGACAGTTTGACCGTCCAGAACTTATGGAGATTGCCACAGATAAGCTGCGTTTGACCCTGACCGTGTTTCTACTGCCACTGCATCAGAAGCAACTCAATATTGGCGTGGCATCCTGGACAACGTATCGGCATCGATGTCCCCTTTGTCCGTCCTATATTTGCATCAGACGATATGTGGTAGATTGTAAAAGCTTTACTTCAATCTCAGTGCATTCTCCATCTCAGAACCAATCTTTGTAGGTGTGTAGAAAGCAGTGCTTTAGGATGATGCTCTGCTAATTTGACCTTGGATGGGTGACATGTCCCTCCCGTCTGGCCCTGCGTTGCTCTCCTTGATGGAGGCCTCCCATAACTACATCTAATCCACACTCAGCATCTCAGCATGATGCTTATTGTTCAACCAAGTTGAAATATTCATATCAAGAAAATGACAAGAAATTTGTGTCACAATTTTGCATCTACTCGTGTCTTTATATTGACTTTGTTTGAAAAAGCAGTCATTCCCAAAAATTTGATCCACACGTGATGTAGAAAATTTCAGTGGGTTGCCACATCTTCTTTACAGTTTTTAACAAACTGAAAGGTTTTAAACTTTTAATTACAAATCGTTTTAAATGAACCGTATCAACCAGGGTCAAAATATACCATGCTGTGAAAAAGGACCTTTTCCTGGTATCTCCTAATATTCTGTATTCGGTATATATCAAACTAAACTGTATCGGCTCTACGAACTAAATTTAAAATAAACGCTCTGAGTAAATGCACAAAGATAATTTCATTTATTTAACTAAATATATTATCTAAGAAGATAAAGAGACTTTGTGGTGGGGTGAGGAAGTTCAGGAGATGAAGAAGGTAGGCAGGAATACAAAGAGATGCACCCTAAAAGAAAGAGGGAGGGAGAAAGCAAAGGCTTAACAGGAGGCCTATGATGAGTTGTAGTATGAGTTGTAAAAGGAGGAGGCAGAGGGATCGAGATGGGAAGGATGTGCAGCAGGTTACGGTGATTAAGGATAGAAATAGAAACTTACTAATATGGGGAGAGTGAGAGGACAAGATGGAAGGAGTACTTCGAAAAACTTATGAATGAAGAAGATGACAGAGAGGAGGGTGGAAGACATGGTCTCAGATCTGGTAGAAAGAATCCCTGATATTGTTTATGCACACTCAAATGTGAAAATGTGGTACTGCACATTGGGTTGAATGAGGTTGTGAAACAACATTCTGAAGTGCTGAAACGGGGACTTCACTGATCTGTTAATGACGGCCAGCTCTGTGAATACTCAGGTGTTCATCAGTTGTCCCCCGCTGCTGGTCAGAGGAGAAGCCGCGAGATTGAGCAGGTTGCTGGAACTAAACAGATGGCTTTCATGGCTTTGCATTTACACTCCACTCAGTTCATTTTATTGACAAATGTTACTTTTTTCTGTGACTGCAGACATCTTTTTAAGGCAGATGGACTAAACAATGTAAGAGTAAAAGTTCAACTCTAACCTAATTCACTTCCTGCGTCACTCATCTGTTCCCCCTGCCAAGGACACGAGACAAGAGGAATCACCACTGGAGGAAGACATAACGCGAGATGCCAGGGGCCCCTTAAGGACAACCATCCACTGACCAGATGAAGGAGCTGATCGTTGCTGGAACAAAACTAACTCCCAGCCCTCCTTCCCATTTTCCCCCTGTTGTCCCCCCTCAGCGTCCACCTCGACCAATTTAAGCAAAATCCCTCCACGATGGATGTTCATGTATGGAAGGATGTTCATGTACAATATATTGCAGGCACAAACTGATACATGGCGGATCGATGCTTCAAGGCTAATGACACACATGAATGTTTCCAGGACAGGCTGGGGCCTCGGTTGTTTTCATCTACACAACGCTACACATTCTCATTCTTTCATTCACTATCTGTCAAAGCTTATCTTGTTCAGGGTCGTGGGGGCTAGAGCCTATCCCAGCTGACATTGAGTGGGAGGCTAGTTACACCTGGGCGAGTCGCCAGTTCCTGCGCTTTTATAATAGGTAGTCACAACTTTTGTTTGGTTACAATAATCACTTACCCCCCGAGCCACCGTCGCCCCCATCTCATCACACCTCCCTCTGCTCTTCACCTGATGGCGTGTTTTGCACAATAACCAGATTAGAGCGGTTAATCTAACACGACAAAGAAGACCAACTCAAGGGACTTTCATTTATTGAACAAAAAAAATATATATATATTTTAATGCCGTTTCTTCATGTCGACAGGACATCAAATAAAAACAAAACAGTTGCAAATAGAACTGTTTGCAACATAAAACAGTACATAAATATTCACATCAGTTTACAACTATTTATAAATTCATCACTTTTACACATTGCAATTCTAACAGTTTGATACAATTCTAACAGTTTAATAACAATAATAATAATACATTTAATTTATAATGCACAATTCTTACAGTTTGATACAATTCTAACAGATACTTTTCAACCGTGCTGAGAGTTTGGCGCTGCTCCCTCATGACTGCATGTCACTCACAGGCCTGATAAGAGGGTCAGAGGTCATCTCCCAGGTGATCCCAAGGGGCAAATTATGAGAGCTTATCCCTTTAGATTCAGATTTCTACCAATAAATGCTTTATTATTGTGGATCCATGGAAATATTTTCAAAAGGCAAAAATGTACATAAGGAAGATATATTACATTATATCTTATACACAGTATAAGAAACTTTGGGGATTTTTTTTTTTTGTAATTGAGACTAATATTTGTATCTTTTTGGGTGGAAATTTATACAAAGGAAATAAAATAAGTTGAACTTATTCAGTATAGTAGGAACACTCAAACTGGTAACAAAAAATAAAATGCAGTTGTGCGAGGAATGCATGCATGCATAAAACTTTTCTGTTTTTAAGGCAACTATTACACATGGAGGCGCGGAGTAATTGAGAGGCATCTCTTTGTCCATCCAATATTATATCATTGAATACTGAGACACCAGTAACCACAAGAACCATTGTTACAAGCATTAATTACTAAATGGTTTTTCCTCCTTTGTGGGTATTCATATGGCGTTTCAGGTCTCCACCTAGTGCAAACTGTTTATCACACACAGCACATGAGAAAGGCGTCTCGCCTGTGTGGGTTCTCATGTGCTGTGTCAAATGTCCAGCCTGTACAAATCCTTTGTTACAAACGGGGCAGCTGAATAGTTTCTCCAATGTGTGGATTCTCATGTGCTGCGTAAGATGTCCACCTTGTACAAATCCTTTGCTGCACACAGAACAGCTGAAGGGTTTCTCCTTTGTGTGGATTCTCATGTGCTGTGTCAGATCTCCACTCTGCACAAATCCTTTACTGCATACTGAACAACTGAAGGGTTTTTCCCCAGTGTGGGTTCTCATGTGCTGTTTCAGATGTCCTCCTTGTACAAATTCTTTACCACACTGAGAACAACTGAAGGGTCTCTCCCCTGTGTGGGTCCTCATGTGCAGTTTCAGATGTGCACTGGTTCCGAATTCTTTGCCACACTCCAAACACCTGAAGGGCTTTTTACCAGTGTGGACTCTCATGTGCTGTTTCAGATTTCCTTTCAGCACAAATCTCTTACCACAAACAGAACAGCTGAAGGGTTTCTCCCCGGTGTGGATCCTCATGTGCCGTATTAAATCTCCACTCTTTATAAATCCTTTATCACAAATGGAGCAACTGAACGGCTTCTTGCCGGTGTGGATTCTCATGTGCTCCCTCAGATTTCCTCTCTTTTGGAATTCTTTACCACACACCGAACAAGCAAATGTTTTTTCCGTCTTAGATTCGGTCGTGGATTCGGAGGAGTGCAACGTCTTGTCATCACTATCTGGTTCTAAATGGTTTTCTGTATTAAAGTTCCTCTTTGGTTCTGGTCGTCCACAATCCCCTCTGCCGTCAGGTGATTCCATCTCTTTAGTCTGATAGAGCTGTGAGAGATGAGGTTCCTCTTTCTCATCGTCTTTGCTCTTTACAGGGACAGGGCTCAGTGTGATGCTGGTGTTATCATCTTCATCCAGCCATTGATGATTTATAGGGATTTCATCTGGTTCCTCTTTACTGTGTGGTAACTCCATAATGGGCTTCCGCTTCTGCTGCTCAGGAGCAACCTCTTCGTTTGTCATCAACACCAGATGGCTGTCTGTGAACAGTAGAAGACTTTATTATCACAATACTCAGCACATCTAGTTGTTCTCTGCATTTGACCCTACTTGATGAACAGTCTCTACCATCCTATGCTGGCTGTGGAGCAAAGTGGGGTTCAGTGTCTAGCTCTTTGACTTTGACATACAGACAGGATGGGCTGGCGAATTAATCACCAACCTACCTCCACTGCCAAATCCCAGCTTCACCGGACTGATCAAGACTTCCTCCTCCTCTTCTTTTATGTGCAGCAACTCCAGACTGGGTCTTCCGTCCTCTTGCTCAGGTGCATCCTCTTCCTCCCTTACCAACAGTGGTGGGATGACTGTGAAAAATAAAAAAATACATAGTTTTTGAGACAGCTCACAAGGAAAGAATCCATAGGCTTTATTTAATAAATACATTTCATGCGAAAACAATTATTCAAAATGGTTGAGAATCAATTGTTCATACGTTATATATATATGTATATATATATATATATATACATATATATATATATATACATATATATATATATATACATATATATACATATATATATATATATACATATATATACATATATATATACATATATATACATATATATATATATATATATATATATACATATATATATACATATATATACATATATATATACATATATATATA